>MU779270.1:381075-486472 GCA_026770625.1 Nicotiana glauca | reverse complement strand
CCCCCCCCCCCCCCAATTTTTTTACTTATGGACTACAGGTTAGATTCCCGGGAGATCCCCCTGCATATTTACTTTGGGACTATGGGTTAGATTCCCGAGATATCCCCCTTCACATTTACTTTGGGACTACGGGTTAGATTCCCGGAAGATCTCCCAGCATATCGATAGTTGGACTACGGGACAGTATCCCGAGAGATTCTTCAAATATATATGGTGGACTACGGTCGGTATCCCAGGAGATCCTCTGACAAATTGATAAAATGGACAACAAGACGGTATCCTGGGAGATCCTCATTATTGGTGTTGGTATTAAGCTGTTTACTCTGTGTTACCTTATTTTCCGCGTATAAAATGTTGTTTTGTGTAATCCGATTTACTCAATAGCTATATCTTATTATTTCTATTTATTTCATATTGTTGTCAACCTTATTATTTTATTTTATCTCAGTAGGGCCCTGACCTTCCTCGTCACTACCCAACCGAGGTTAGGCTTGGCACTTACTAAGTACCGCTGTGGTGTACTCATGCCCCTTCTGCGCATGTTTTCATGTTCAGATCCTGGTTCCTCCACCCATGTGTACTATCATCGAGGCGGAGAGATCTAGCGGAGACTTCAAGGTATATCTGCAGTGCCCGTAGATCGAAGAGTCTCCTTCCTTATTCTATATGTAGTGTTTAGATTCTACCATACTTTTGATGTAGACATTCTGGAGATTAGAGCATTTACAGTATTGCTTTTAGCCTGTGTTTCCCGTGAGTTTTCATGTTTTGGGATTGAGTTGTAGACTTCCACATTTCTTTTGAGTTATATAGGACGAGTGGCCTTATATGCAGTTATTATTTTAATATGTTCAGTTCTAATTAATTATTCCGCAAGTTAGGTTGTTGTTTCCGCATTGTTAGGCTTACCTAGTTATAGGGACTAGGTGCCATCACGACATGTTCATGGAGGGTGAACTGGGGTCGTGACATATGTCCCTTTGTTTCTTTAAGAATCTCTTAAAAGACCAAGTTTGACTTTGGTCAACTTCTTGGGAAAACGGTCCTGTATTCATGATGTGACGGTCCCAGAGGGTCCGTGAGAAAATATGGGACCTGGGCATATGTCCGGAACCGAATTTCGAGGTCTGTAGCCCGAGTAATGAATTTTATTAGCAATTGTTAAATCAAAGTTTTGAAGAATTAAAGAGACTTAGAAATCTTTGATTTCCAAAATATCGGGCTCGTATTTTTGTTCCGACACTTGGTACATGTCTGTAATATCGTTTAAGACTTGCCCGTAAAATTTGGTGTCAATCTGAATGGTTTAAGGGCATTTTGAATTGTTAGAGGAGAATTAAGAACTAGAAATTCATTAGTTTGAGTCATTTAGTTTTAGGGGGTGAATCCTAGATTTAGCATTGCTTCGAGTTTCCGAGGGTTCGAGTAGGTCCGTCCCGCGATTTCAGACTTGTTGGTATGTTCGGGCGGGCCTCGGGAGCCTCGAGCGACAAACGGGTGAGGCTCGAGTGAAGTAGGAAAAAATTTGCTAAGGGGCTGAAGTTGCTGCTTCTCTCATAACCGCATCTGTAGTTCTTAGGCCGCAGATGCCGGACTGCAGTTGTGGTCAGAACTCTTCAGAATTAGCCAGGGGTAATCCAGGCCATGACCGAAGAAGCGGCTCCCCATCCGCAGATGCGGGCCTCAGACCGCAGAAGCGGTTCTTGCCCTTTATGGCCAATTCCGTAGATGCGACCTTCTTCCATGGGTGCGGGACCGCAAATGTGGTCCCCTAACCGCAGATGCGGAAATCACTGGGCAGTGAGCTTCATTTAATTCGAGCTCAAGACCATTTGTTTCATTCTTCTCCACACCTGGGCAATTTGGGAGCTTCCAAAGAGGGGATTTCAACATAGCACATCAAGATAAGTTAATTTGATTCATCATTAGTTTAAATACATGTATATTAGGTAGATTAAACACTAAATAATAAGTGAAATCAAAGGGATAGAGTTAGACCCAGGGTTTTAATGAAACTAGGATTGGACCACGAAAGTTGTTATGAAATGAACTAGAAATCATGTATTATTGATCCTTAGGTTGTCGAGAACAACTTTCTTCGAAAAATCTCGGAATCCGGGCAAGTGGGCCCGGGGTCAGAACTTAGGAAACTTGTGAAAAAGGTTGGAAAATTGTTTAAATAGTTAGAATTCGACCGTGTAAGCCTATATTGACTAGTTCTTACTTCCTTTTAACTAGTTGATGATCGTTTGGTTCCGAATTGAGGGATTGGGCTTTTTCTTCATATTGGAAGTGCGCTATGGAGCGAGGTGAGTCTCCTTTCTAATCTTGTAAGAGGGAATTGTCCCCCTTAGGAATAATAATTGAGAAATTGTTACTAGATGCGGGGGCTCTGTACGCACTAGGTGACGAGAGTCCATACGTAGCTACTACTATGCTAATTGTCCGGGTAGTTTAGGACCCACTCCATGCTTTATTTATAGAAATCTCTATATTATCTTGTTAATATGATCACCTAGGAGAGTCTAGAGACTTGGAAGGGAATAAGAACGAACTTGTATACTTGTTGAACTCTTGCATGGCATTATTGACTATTAATGTGCCTTCGTGTGTATAATTGATATTGCTTGTTATTTGCGGATCACGCCGAGTGCCTCGGTATGAATAAATGCATCTATAGGTGCGCCATTGACCCTCGGCAAGTGCACAGTTTATTTCTGTTGGATCGGGTCGTCGCTTCGGCATATTATGTGCATGATATCTATATAGAACTTATACTTGCCTTGTTTGCTAACCTTCCGAAAAGTAAATAGCTAATTGGAAATATAGTGGAGAGTAGGACTTATATGCCTTGTTATAAACTGTTGCTTATTAGTGATTTTTCATGCTTAGTATAATACTTTGATATATTATTCAACCCTAGTGAGTATCAAGTCGACCACTCGTCTCCACTTCTTCGAGATTAGACGGGATACTTACTGGGTACATATTGTTTATGTACTCATACTATGCTTCTGTACTTAATTGTACTGGATCTGAGGCAGATACATCTGGTTACCAGTCTGGTGCGCGCCCTTGAGCTTGTGGCAGAGACTTCCACGGTGAGCTGCTTCATTCCTATGCCGCTAAGTAGTTAGATGGAGTCATCCTTCACTTTTGCTATCTTTCCTTATCTCAGGCAGTAGGATAGAGATATCTTTTGTATATTCTACTAGATGCCCATACTTGTGACACCGGGTTCTGGTACACACTTTGGTAGACAATTGTTCTGGGGATTTATATTTATGTTATCTACGGTATTTTGTATTTCTGGCTTAAATGCAAATTAAATATCTATTTCACTCATTTATGATTTAAAGCAACATAAGAATTTAGTAATGTTTCCGCGTTGGCTTACCTAGCAACGGTGTCAGGCCCTCATGACCTATTGTGGAAATGGGTCGTGATACCTAGCTAACGGGTCTAGCTACTCAAGATTATAGAAGAAAACAAAGAAATAGTTGAAGAAAAAACCATAATATTTTATTACTAGATAAAACTTGAAGATTCAATGATGAAACTAAGCTAAAATTACTCAAAATAGTAAAAGAGTATTGTTCACGAGCACAAGTTATAGTCAAACTACAATTGATGACCTAAAAATGGCAAAAGAATTTATTTATACTAGGCCGAAAGTTCTGGACAAAAATACCCCAGTGGGGCTAGTGCGGACCGCACAAAATTGAGTGCGGCTGCACTAAGGCTTAGCTAAAATAATCTGCTCTCTGAACTTGGTATTTGTGGACCATACAAAGTCATGTGCAACCATGGTGTCTTCTATTGCGGTCCGCATAAAATGGAATGCGGACCGCATTAGGAATATTTCTCCAACTTGGCACTCTCTGAACTTGGTCTTTGCGGTCCGCACAAAGTCGAGTGCGGCCGCAATGAAGTCACTGTGGTCTGTACAAAATACTTTACGCCTGCATTGCTTGGCTTCCTGAAATGAGCCACCTCTGAACCTCATCTTTGCGGACTGCACAGAATGGTGTGTGGCCATAGTAGTCCTGTTATACTGAACTTGGCCTTGCTCTTGGTACTTGTGCATGTTTCACTCCTTTTTGAGTTGGTTTTGACGAATTGTCACCTTGTTGAACAAACCTTGCAATCAAGTACAACATGTGAGCCTTTGGGACTATTTTGTACACATTCTGATAAAAACTTAAGCAAGAAGGAGTGTAAAATGCATCATAATCCCTAGTTATCAACTCCCCCAAACTTAAGCTTTTGCTTGTCCTCAAGCAAACAAAATAAGACCCACCCCTTATCCAAAGTGACCTCATCTAGAATCAATTGGGGAAAACAACTGCCCTAAATTGGAATGAATCATCAACAACATTAACTCTTTTAAACACCATGGCTTTAGTACGACACAAGAGCATCAAGAGATGACTCAACATAGCAAAGAAAGTCTTTCTATTGCTTTGGTCATTGTGGAACCCAAACTCACACATCCTCAACTTTCCCTAAGTAAACCTTACTCAGAACGAGGCTAATGGAAAATGATCATCTCTCTCAAAGAAGAGTCACAAGTCCGGCTCTTTGTAACATATGCTTTCCCCTTATGTGAGTCACCACTAATGTAAGCTTCATTCAACTCAAGATCATATAGGCCTTTTGTGGAAACATAGTGAAGGCTTTTGGTTCAGGGTAGGAAATGTTTGGTCTAGGTAGGTTCCTTCTTCCCTTTTAGAACTTCTTTTGCTTCATTTGGGCACACATTCACTTGACTTTTTAAGTCATTTCACTTCTTTATAAGGGGTTGTCGCACCCCCTTTTCCTCCGCAGAAATCGGGTTTATGACATTTGGAGGGACAACTAGTTCCTTTTGGGAACTGGTTTTTTACATTTTTGAAGAGTCGCCACCTAATGATTCGAGGTGCATTAGGACATCAATGGAATTCAATTCTAAGTATTTTGAATAACCTTAGATAGGGTAATGGCCTGAAATTATCCTAAGGGAAAGGTGTTAGGCACCTTAGGATCCACTAGTGAGGTTCCCGGCTAGATAGTTATTATGAATTTGGGGTGCAATTAACATGTAAGCAGATAAGGCTCAAATAAGAGGGGATTTTGTTACACAATTGTTTGAAAAAAAAAACAAAGTTTTAAAGAACAACTAAAAGAGCTGGTTTTAAATAAGGAATTACAATGCTTAAAAAAAGAGAAATGGGAAATAAAGGAAGGGGGTCCTAGGTTTATTAAAAAATACGGATCATATCAATGCAATACCCGGTAATCACTCCTCAACAGAGGGGTTACATGTGGCATTAGTGCACCGATCATCATATCCATATCTACCCTTTCCCATTCCATTTAAGGTACTAAAGCGCGGATTGGTCTCGGCCACTATTGCATGCTATTACGCGTCCTATTTCTATCAGTCCCAGAGGTACTTAGGACTACTAATCCTAAAAGTGAGCGACATTAGGTTGACTTGTAGTTTGAAAGGTAAAAATCAAAGGCGACATACCAAACATATAAAAGACTGCATATCAAAGGGGAAACACATAAACACATAAGGCTCAATTATACCTCCTCAAACAAAACAATCCAATAGCATGACTTAAATGAGTAAGGTCTGATTCTAAAAAAATACTTGAGGGAAGAGGAGATGGTTGTTGTTGCAGCTGGTCTGGCTTAATACATGACTCAGTTAGGAAACACGAATCGGGCCTACCTACTGATAGTGGCACTTAAACAAGTAACAGAGGTGAGCTCAATTTTATTTACATTGCCTAAGGCTTGACTAAGTGTTTAGGTGAGACCATAGAAGCATGGTATTCATTACTGATTCTGAATGTAGTCACAGCTTAAAGCGGATGACTTGAAACCTTACAGGCATGCTGGCTAAATCGTTTTAACCAATTACTTAAACACTCGTTCAAAACAGACTGGTTTTACATTAAACTAGTCGTAGATGATAGGATCCTTTATTGCTAGTTTTGACTCCTATGAACATGGTATCTAGCATACTGATTTTGAATATGGCACTAATTTACAGCCGTTAAATCCTAGAGCGTGATGTCTGAGTGATAATAAGCGTGCAGAATTTAGAATGAAGTCCTATAGACAGGCTATCTAGGTGTGAAGTTAAACATGTAGAGTAAATAACCTCTATAGGCATGATGTCTAAGGTGCAGAATTAAAATACCCTATAGGCATGGTTTCTAAATGCAGTTTGAAGATGCAGAATTATAAGTAGTCATATAGGCATATTTTCTACCCATGACATGGATAAATAACCAACCCTTTTCACTAGCCACCCCCAAATATTTATTACAAATTATTACAAACCGGCAATACTGAAATACATAAAAAAAATACAACTAGAGGAGGTCCAATTCTTCGTTCCTCCCTGAGCTATGGAATAATTGCCTTAAGATGCCATTGCTTCAAAGCCTTTCTCAAACATAAGTGTGTCAGAGTTCCCTAAGGGCCTGAACAAGACCCCAGGCAGTGCTTACACCCAAGTTACATAACCAGAATAGAGATAAGTGTAGTGTGGAAATGCCAGCTTTTATGTGTCCAAGTTCAAAGGGAGCTCTAAGGTCCCAAGGCAAGGCTCACATAGAGGGGGAAGACCTTAAGTCTAGAAAGTTAGTAGAAGTGCAGGAATAGGGGTTTTACAACTGAAGAGAGTATAGGAGAGGGCTAAAGGGTGATAGGAAAGAAATAACCAGTAAAACACAGAGTTAGTAACTTCTTGCAAGGGGTCAGGGGTTGGGGATTCATTGTAAAGAGCATGTGTAATTGAGCAAAGGCCAGCTTTGGGCATGCCAAACAATAATAGATGGTGGCTTGCCTATGAGCTAACCAAAACACACAACAAACAGAGGAAACAGAAGGTTATGGTCCCAGAAGGACCAAGTTTGAATCATGGACAACAATGTCTAATGTTGCCTTGCCCCATACCAACCATAGTTATCAAACATATTGGGGGTGGGGATTTAAGATGCTCAAACTATGATAAAGAGACACTAATTTAGAACAAGGAAGGCAGAATGTAGCATGCTTAACAATGGAAATCAGCTAAATACAACAGGAAACCGACAAGGGGAAAGAAACAGTAAAGAAACATGTTGTTGGTGATGCTGAAAACTTAATTAGAACATACCAGTCAAAGAAGAAAAGTGCAGTAAAGAAAAGTAGCAAGACTTCAAAATATTAGCCTTGGCTTTCAGCGGGATAACCAGGCAGTAGTAGAAGTAGTAGTAAAGTAAGAGAGAGTGTTTGAGTGTAAGTGTGAGCTTAGAGCTAAAAGTGTTAGTGTGTTTGTGTTAATGAGAGAGAATGTATATATAGTAGTTCAAAACTATGTAAAATAAGGCAAGAACCACAATTGTATAGTAATTATGGAACTCAGAACCAATTAGACAAAAAATCAGTACAAGTACTCCCTTAATTTAAGCAATTCAGTTCAAACGGTAAGAAAAAGTAACAAATAAGGAAAGAAATCAATGCGTAGACGAGGAAATATTTCGTACATATTAGGCATAGAGAAAACCATTAGCGCTAGGTTCAGAGAAACTATAATTAAGCAGATAGTCAGTAAGAATCAAGTACCAATGCAGCCAAGGTAAGAGAATCAATCAAATGGAGTAGAAATGTAGGGATTGAAGGTCTAAAGGAAAGTGTTCAAATTAGACCAAGAAACAGTGAAATCAGAATCAATCAAAAAGAAAGTCATGAGTCAATTTTTTTGCATAGAAATAAAGTAAGACATAGATGGTTAAGAGTCGACATACAACTCTAGCAAACATGAGAGTCAAGCAATACTGATTCAATGAGAAAGAGGCAAGTTTTGCACAGTAAAGATGAACACAAGCACATAGAATGAGTGTAAGTTTAGGCTAAGAAATTGAGTAGAAATATATCAAGGAAAGATAGTAACAAAAATCACAGAAACTCAAAAACAAGAATGGGCCAGTCATGCTGATACACAAAACCAAACAAAGAACCCCCTAAAAATTAGGGCTTTCAACATAGACGAGTTAAAGATGTAGCAAACTCATAGAATCAGTCAAGATATGCAAGAAATATAAGTTAAAACACAAAGAATCAGTTAAACAAGGTTTTAAAAGAAGTTCCGAAAAACATAATTTTAGAAGAAGATGAAAAACACTTTAAACCACATGATTCTTATAAAAAATCTTAAGGACTGTGTAAAATATTCGAGAAAAAACTCAGATCGTCCTAGATTTTTACAGATATAGGAGGCTTGAAAAGGAATTAGGGTTTCAGAAGAACCCATAATGACACAAAGAAAGTTGTCCAGAAACTTAAAGATCGTGTCACATATAGAATGATTCTGCTTGAAATCTAACTGGAATAGCCAAGAATAGGCATGAGATGAACCCTTGATGCAGGTCTACATGGCCCTGGTCCCTTGAAGACCTTAGATAAGACAAGCATAGCATGAGAGAAGCCATTAAGGCTTAAGAGACGACGAGAGGTCACCGGAGATGGCCGGAGATGGGAGGTCAGCCTTTGAAAATTAGGGTTAGGTTGAGAGTGTTTTCGGAGAAGCGAGGATTTTAGGGCGGCGGCTTATAGAAAATGATTAGGGTTAGGGGGAAGTTTAGAATTAATTAAGGAAAGGATTTATGTGAGCCATTGATCTAAGCGATCAACGGTTGGGATTAAATTGGGAATCCAGACGGGTCGTTTAAAAGAGTCATGGGTCAGTTTGAATGGGAGTTGTGTTGAGGTAAAATTGGGGGTCCAATTCAGGCTGTAATTGAAATGCAATTGGGGCTAGATTTTAAATAGCCACTTTTCCATTATTTATTTTATAAAAAATAGCAAATTAATTTCTAGAATCAAATTAAAAGCAAGAAAATGATTTATAATTTATAATTATCAAATTTAAAATACTTGGCTTAATTTATATAAATATAAACGTTGTTTAATCTTAGAAGATGATAATATTGCAATTACATAAAATTTAACATTAAAAATACTAAATAAATTTGTAAAAATATGCAAAAATTATCTTAGCTTTATTTTGGCATAAATATGAGAATCCAATAACTGAATCACCAAAAGTAATAAATTTAGAAATTGTTATTGGGGTTTAATGGATAAAATAGGGAAATAGATTGATTAAAAAAATCTTTAAAAATTAAGAAAAATAATTAAATATTTGGCTATACTTATATATGCATGAATATGCTATTTTGAAAGTATTTTGTATATTAAAATATATAGGAAAAATTGGGTATCAACATCTGCCCCTTTTTACCCGGGAAGGATGAAAGAGTTGTCGGGTAAAGATATGATGGCCAATTTTGGCCCAGCGAGATGGTTCGAAGAAGTTCAGGCCATGCCCTGGCTTTTGAGCTGCCTACATATCCCTGGTTTTACATGATTCAGGCCAGATATAGTTCAGAATCTGTCGGTGGACTATGCCGATGGAAACTTCACAAGAATTGGCGCAATATTTAGGTCGGCATGAATGGTTAAGGTCTAATAGGGCTACGGGAACTGGAGAAAGATCTCTCCTACTGAGATGGTCGTTGCTCACTGGTTTACCTGTAAATAAGCAATAGAAGCATATATTGTGCGTGAATTTAAACTTGATATGAATTCCCGTCTGACCATGAATGTTGTCTCTTGACGGTCAGGATGACGTCCTTAGACCATGATGTCTTGGGCCATGAAGCATATAACAAAGGATTCGCATGCCATGAAATGATTCTCTCGGGTGATGAGGATGATGCCTCCGAACCATGATGCCTTTGAATAATGATATGCACCAGATAAAAGAGGTACTCAGGCCATGGCATGGTGTTCTCGGGCCATGAAGATGATGCCTCCAAACGATGATGCCTTTTGATAATTTGGTGATCTTTCAGCTATTGAGATGCAGTATTGGGCGATCTTTCAGCCCATGCAATGTAATAGGTGGCGATCTTTCAGCCATGCAAATGTAGAGGCGGCGATCTTTCAATCATACAAAGGTAGATGAGGTGGCGATCTTTCAGCCATGCAAATGCGGATGGTGGCAATCTTTCTGCCATGCAAATGTAGAGGCGGCAATCTTTCAGCCCATGCCAATGTAGATAGGGTGACGATCTTTCAGCCATGCAAATGTAGATGAGGTGACGATCTTTCAGCCATGCAAATGCAAATAAGGTGGCGATCTTTCAATCGTGCAATATAGATAAGGTGGCGATCTTTCAGCCATGCAGATGCAGATGGAGACAGCATTTAGTCACAGAAGGCAGAATGTTAGCCTTATGCAATGTAGAAAATATAGATGGAGACAACTTTTAGTCTTGGAAAGTAGAATTGTAGCCTTATGATAATGTAAAAAATGTAGATGGAGACAACGTTTAGTCTCGGAAGGTAGAATGGTAGCCTTATTGTAAGGCCCCGGAAAATTTCGCTAATTAATCTAGGATTTCATGGTGCCACATAGGCTAATTATTATATTTTATGTGCTATGAACATGGTGGACATCAATTAGACTTGGTAAATATTAGTATAAGTCTTATGGTAAGTGATGTGAGGTCCAAATGTAAGCTTAAGTGTAAGCCAAATGGGAAAAATCTCGCAATAGGCTAAAATTTCAAATGGATTCGCACAAGGCTCCACTTTAAACAGTCATATCTAAATATGTATGATGTTTTATGTGGTGAATAGCATATCAAATGAAAGGTCTTTGATTCTAGTTTCCAACTCTTCAAACCGTTCGTCATTTGGACATTCCTACGCGAAGTTATGGTCAAATTATGAAAGGCTGGAAAATGATATCCTGTGTCAATTCTACGACCGCAGAATGTGTCGCATTTCTCACTCTGCGGTCACATTTTGGCCGCAGAATGGGCCAGTGTAGCCCAGTTTTGGGCGTCGATTCTGCAAAGCATTCTGCAGACCGCATATCGATTCTGCGGTCCATTCTGTTATAGCAGAACTGACATCGTAGGGTTATTTTTTTTAATTTCTAAACCCGACCCCCTATCGATATATTAGGTGCTATAGCTCATTTTGAGCATTTTTCTGAATATTTCTAGAGGGAGAGAGAGGGGTTTTAGAGAGGGAAAGTTTTTCCCATCAAATTTCTCCATAAAATCTTGCTAATTCCTTGAAGATAATCAAGTGATGGCCCTAGATCTTCATCCCAAAAGGTAAGATTTCATCACCCTAGCTTTTATTTCTATTCTTAGCTATAAGGAGTAATTAGGGAGGTGATTCATGAGTATAAGAATGGATTCCTTACATGCATATCAACCTTAGGTTCATGGGAAGATTGCTTAACATAAATAGGTAAAGATTGAGTTGGGAAATGAAGGAAACCTTGTAAAATAGATTTGAAATCAAGATGCTCAACTAGTATTTGATAAAATGCCCAAATGAGCTGAAACCATGAATTCTTCCTAATTTGTGTTCAATTTTGCTATGTCTCAAAATAGATTGAAGTTGATAGAATTTCCGGAATATCGTAGTAATTAAAGGAAAGCTCAAGAAAGGTATGTATGGCTAAAACCCCCTTTTATTAGAAATCGAGCTCCGTTGGTGCTTACGAACGTGTGGTAAGAGTTGAATTGGCTAGTGTATTGATTGTTATTGCGAAATTAATTGATGTACATATATCTATACATATTCGTGAAGGATGTGCCTCAATGTGAATAACGTGCCAATCTTGATAATTAGAGAATGATGAAAAGTATAATTATTTGTTGTGCCTCAATGTGGATAACGTGCCAATCTTGATAATTAGAGAATGATGAAAAGTACAGTTATGTGTTGAATTACTTGGGCTATAAGCCGACATTGAAACAAAGAACTGCTCATGTTAGCTATGTGCTTACTTACCTGTGATTTGCAACTTGAATTATCCTTGAAATATGTGTCTATGATCACAACTTGTAAAATGAATATTGAAAAGGGAAAATGATGTGATGATGGTGGCCATGAGTGCCCCAGGAATTGTTATGATATGTGTGGGATAAAGATTTGAAGGTGTTGACTGATGATAATTGAGTAATGCCTCCAATGAGGTGACCTAGCCGATCGGGTCGTGATCGGACACCATGCCGCACACGTGGTGGTAATGTGCTGATATTGGATCCCGGATAAGGGAAATAAAATATTAATTGAGAGTAATGCCTCCAATGAGGTGACCTAGCCAATCGGGTCGTGATCGGACTCCGCTTGAGATGGCGGTGGTAATTGAGAATAGCGGTGAACATGTGACAGAAATACCCAAATCTATGTTGTGGAAACTGTTTGAAAGATTATATGAATTGCTTCTTTGATTTGCCCATATTATTTGTTTGTATCTGTTGATAGTTCTTTCTAGTAAAATAGTGTTTAGTTATACATACCAGTACAATTCAAATGTACTGACGTCCCTTTTGCCGGGGGCGCTACATTCGTGTTATGATTGTAGGTGGATCTATAGAAGGCACTCCAGTCCACCGGCAATAACACCTCTTCTACTTTCCGTCAGCTGTATGGGTGAGCCCCTTTCCCCTCGGGGCCCGGCGTGGCTTATGCCGCTGTTCTTCCCGGAGTCTTATTTTTGTATTTGTGTAAGGTATAGCCGGAGCCTTGTTGCCGGCATTTCTGTATTATTCTCCAGTTATATGTAGAGGCTCCGTAGACAGGTTGTGGGTAGCGTCGGGTATTGGAAATTAAAATAGAAATATTGATGTACATAAGTCTATCACTTGTAATACCCTTAAAGTGGCGAAATGATGTTGCTAATGAAACTGAAATGGAAATCATTAATTATATGTTGATAGAATTTGATTAACGAAGTCCGTCCGGGTTGGGTAGTATGCATGAAACCTGCCAGGCTTGCTCAATTGGGTTTACTCGGTTGAGCACCGGTCGCGCTCCTCGAATTTTGGGGCGTGACACTTATGCAAGAAACGGTAATAGAGTTTTCTTAGCTGATAGCAGATTGCGATATTGTGACTGCTGGCGACACTGTTATGTGTGGATAGCTAATGTGAATAAATGTAACAGTTTTGAGAGTTGTATTCCTGCACAATGTTCATCTAGTGAGTATATAGTATGTTTGGATGGTTTTTCAATCCAAGTGCCTGCAGCCAAAGCAAAATTGTGAGTTTTGTAGGGGGATGGTTAGTTCATATCCTTGCTAGCTCTACTTGACCTGCTCGGCTTTTCTCTAGTGATACTGTATGTATCATTGGGGTAGTGTTGCTAAATAAGGCAATTTCAGCAATAAACATGCATGATTTTAGTAAAAAATATGACATAAGTACATAATTAAGAATAGCTTTTTAGATGAACCGACGACTACGACGTGGTTTAGGACATTGCAACATCTCCCACTATGGAATTTTGAGGGTCCTCCTCAAAATTCTGCCCCAGTTTAATGGGTTGATTCTTCTGACTGTTGCTTGCATTGATTGGCAAAAATTACTTCGGAATTTTTAGGGTCCTCCTCAAAATTCTACCCCATTTTCCAACTGCGGGGAAAATGGAAATTTTATTGAATTGTGACCTAACCCATAGGGCTGCCTACGTATCCCCTCTTGAACGGGAATCAGGTCAGGCTTAGTTCAAAGTACATCATATAAGAAAGCATTATATATAGTAACGCCTGACTGTATCTGAGTTCATTGACTTCGGCCAGACTTCTCTATCCATTTCAGCGAGTATGAGGGATCCCCATGTCAGGACCCGATGAACCATCTATAGAGCCTACCAATTGGGAGTGAATTTCCCTTTGGCTTCATCCTGATGCGGGAAAATCTTCTTTATCACCAGCTTCCCTGGTGCGAACTATCTTAGCTTGACTTTTTTATTGAAGGCTCTAGAAATTCTGTTCTAGTAAAATTGACCATGGCAAACAGCATTCATTCTCTTTCTATCTATAAGGGCTAGTTGCTCATAACGATTTTTCACCCTCTCAGCATCATCAAGTTCAGCTTCCTTTATGATCCTTAGGGAGGGAATTTCTACCTCAGCGGGAATGACTGCCTCTGTACCATAAACCAGCATATAGGGGGTTGCCCCGGTTGATGTACGGACTGTGGTGTGATATCCTAATAGAGCAAATGATAACTTCTCGTGCCACTGCTTATGCTTCTCTGTCATTTTCTTTAGTATCTTCTTGATATTCTTATTGGCAGCTTCTACGGCTCTGTTTGTCTGAGGCCTGTAGGCAGTAGACTTCTTGTGTCTGATCTTGAAGGTCTCACATATGGCTTTCATCAAGTCGTTGTTGAGATTGAAACAATTATCAGTAATGATTGACTTTGGAATACCTAATCGACAAATAATTCGGTCGCGGACAAAGTCTGCCACAACTTTCTTGGTTACTGCTCTAAAAGATGCTACTTTGACCCATTTGGTGAAATAGTCGATTGCTACTAGGATAAACCTATGATCATTGGAAGTGGCACTCGATTGGTCCAATAACATCCATTCCCCAAGCGGTGAATGGCCACGGCGAGCTTGTTGTATTAAGCTCATTTGGAAGCAGCTTTATCATGTATGCATGTATCTGATAGAGGTGACATTTTCGAACATACTGAATGTGGTCCGTTTCTGTAGTCATCTAATAGTAACCATCTCGGAGTATCTTTTTTGCTAAGACAAAATCGTTCATGTGTGGACCACAGGTTCCAGCATGGATTTCTTTGAGCAGTTTGGATGCTCCCTTTGCATCGACACCCCTTAGTAGTCCCAGATCAGGTGTCCTCCTGTACAAGATTCCTCTGCTGTGAAAGAGTTTGTTGGACAATCTCCGCAGTATGCATTTTTGAGTATGACCGGCAAGCTCTAGGTACTTTCCTTTAGCCCAATATTCCTTGATATCCTGAAACCAAGGCTTTTCGTCTGCTTTTTCTTCAACATGGGCACAATAAGATAAATGATCATGGATGTTTAATGGAATGGGATCGATGAAATTTTTGTTTGGATGTTGTATCATGGATGATAGGGTGGCCAATGCATCGACAAACTCATTCCGGATTCTGGGAACATGTCGGAACTCCGTTCTAGTGAACCTCTTTCTTAACTCCTGTATATGATGTAGATAAGAGAGTATCTTGGGGTTCTTAGTCACCCATTCTTCTCGCACCTGATGTATAAGCAATTCTAAATCTCCAATTACTAGCAACTATTATACGTTCATGTCAATGGCCATCTTGAGCCCTAAGATGCAAGCTTCGTATTCGGCCATGTTGTTGGTGCACGGGAACCTGAGCTTGGTGGACACCGAATAATGTTGAACGGTTTCTGATACTAGGACTACTCCTATGCCAACTCCTTTTAAATTTGCTGCACCATCGAAAAACATTCTCCAGATTCTGCAATGTCTTCTCCTACGAACGATACCTCTTCATTAGGAAAATATGTTTTCAAAGGTTCATATTCTCCATTTACGGGGTTCTCAGCAAGGTGGTCTGCCAATGCTTGTCCCTTGATTGCCTTTTTGAGTTACATATACAATATTGAATTCACTCAGCAGGATTAGCCACTTGGATAGCTTGCAGTGGGCATAGGCTTATGAAAGATGTACTTTAGAGGATCCATCCTTGATATGACGCATGTAGTATAGGCATAGAAGTAATGCCTCAGCTTCTGGGCTACCCAAGTCAGAGCACAGTAGGTGCGCTTTAACAGAGAATATGGGGCTTTGTACAGAGTGAACTTCTTGCTGATATAGTAAATGGCCTATTCTTTCTCCTTGTTTCATCATACTTCCCCAAGACGCAACCGAAGGCATCATCTAGTACTACGATGTAGAGTAGTAGGGGTCTACCTGGATCAGGTGGGACCAAAACTAGTGGTGTTGATAGGTATCCCTTAATTCTGTTGAAAGCTTTTTGGCAGTCATCTATCCATATGGTAGCATCCTTCCTTCCTCAACATCTTGAATATTGGCTCACAGATAACCATGGATTGTGCTATGAATCGGTTGATATAGTTAAGTCTTCCCAAGAAACTCATCACATCCTTCTAGTTTTTTGGAGGTAGTAGTTCCTGAATGGCCTTGACCTTTGATGGGTCCAATTCTATTCCCCAGCGTCTCACAATAAACCCAAGAAGCTTTCTGGTGGGAACCCCAAATGCACACTTCACGGGATTTAGTTTCAGGTTGTACCTTCGCAAACTATTGAAAACATCCTCAAATCTTCCATGTAATCAGTGGCCTTCTTGGAATTAATGATAACACCATCTACATACACCTCAATCTCCTTGTGTATTATATCATGAAAATGGTAATCATGGCCCTTATGTAGGTGCCCCTTCATTATACAGGCCGAACGACATCATCTTGTAGTAGTACATTCCTCACGGTGTAATAAAAGTTATTTTCTCATCATCTTCTTCATCCATCCAAATTTGATGATAACCAGCGAAAAAATCCACAAATGATTGCAACTCGTGCTTGAGGCAATTGTCAATCAGGATGTGTATGTTTGGTAAAGGGAAGTCATCTTTCAGACTGGCCCAGTTGAGATCCCGGTAGTCGACAAAGACTCTGACCTTCCCTTCCTTCTTTGGTACTGGCACGATGTTGGATAACCATGTCGGGTATTCTACTACCCCCAAGAACCTTGGCTTTGACTTGCTTAGTGACTTATTCCTTGATTTTCAAACTCATATCTTGCTTTAACATCCCGAGCTTCTACTTTACCGACGGACATGTCGGATCAGTAGGCAATTTACTGGCCACAATAGAAGTACTTAGACCAGTCATGTCGTCATATGACCAGGCAAATATGTCCTTATATTCCCTTAGAAATTCTTTGTAATCCTTCTTTTCTGATGGTGATAAATGAATACTGATTTGTGTTTGCTTGACATTCTCAGCATATCCTAGATTAACAATTTTTGCCTTGTCCTGGTTGGACTTAGGTCGATTTTCAAAGTTTGCAACTTCTTTGACGATCTCCTCGGGTATGTCATCTTTTTCTGGATCAACATCTGTCAATTGCGTTGTCTCATTGCATATCACAGTCATTGGTTCATCAAGATAAATAATAGTAATGCTGTATAAGCAAAGTAATAAGAGAAAATAATAAGAGTGTTGATTTATAAGAAAAATCAAAATGCTTTGATAAATTCCATAACTATTTTGAACATTGAAGATCTTATTGCAGAAATCAAAAATGAGAAAGAAAAAATAAACTAGTAAAAATAATAGATAGCTCATGATGCTTGTTCGGCATTGCTACCCCGAGGCTCGCCAGGCTCTGGTGGTTCTGATGGTCCAGTTGTTGAGGTATGTTCCTCTACTTACGAGTTGTATGGAAGGACCTTCCTCCCTCTCCTCCTGGAACACAAAACATCAATCCATGTCATCGTCTACTAAGAACAAGTTCTTCGCTGCAGCAAGTGCCTCCTCTTTGTCTGTCCCATAAACAATGTCAACATGTTGGATAGACTTCTTCAAAGGCAGTATTGGCTATTCCAATGGGTAGTAAGGACCGCGCCATGGTGGTGACCAATTTTTGAATTCTTCCCAGGTTTACCATATCCTAGACCGAAAGTGGTGCCATGTTTCTTGAGTTTTATGGGCTTAGTGATTCCTTGGAGGTTGTTGCCAAGCCCCTTGCCACGTTTGTACCCACTCCAATTCAGTATACTCTCGAACTTGTTATCCTACCATTCATCTTTGTCAACAGTATTGACTCGCTCGATATGGTGATAAGTCACCCCACCTAACTTTCTTCTTCCCCCTATTGCCGGAATGGTCTGACAATTGTATATAGGATTGCTGTTGTCACCGTTGACGATCACTTCTTGGTGATTCCATTCAAATTTTATTGCCTGATGCAATGTTGATGCTATGGCCCCAGCGGCATAGACCCATGGCCGTCCCAACAGCAGATTGTAAGATGTCGGCACATCTATTAAATGGAAATCAACATTGAACCAAGTTGGCCCCATTTGAAAACACAGGTTAATCTCAAGAATGAATGACCTTTGGGAGATGTCGAAAGCTTTCATATTGATAGCTCTGTCCTTTATTTCATGCAATCCCTTACCCAACATCCTGAGTGTTACCAGCGGACAAATGTTGATGCCGGACCCTCTATCGATCAGGATTCTGGTGATAAAATAGTCTTTGCATTCCATGGTGATGTGCAATGCCTTGTTGTGACCCAACTCTTCAGGTGGCAACTCATCTTCATAAAAAGTGATCTTATGACTTTCCAATACCTATCCTACCATGTTAGCCATTTCTCTGCCGGTGAAGTTGCTTTGCACGTATGCTTCACTCAGCACCCTCACGGGGTATTCTTGTGTGCCTCGGAATTTTGTAGCAAAGTAAGGATGCAAATTTGTGCCGGTGTTTTGTTCACCTGGTCGATGATCGAGTATTCCTTGGCCTGTATCTTTCTCCAGAGATCATCCAGCCCGGTCTCGATGATGGGTGGTCGGTTGGAGGCCTGTTTGTTTGAGTTAGCTAAGTGTTCTGGGTATAAACTCTACCCGTTCTCATCATGCGCTTGGCCACAATAGTTTCTTCAAACCTAACCTTGCCTTTCCTCCTTTACTCGGCTGTATATTCCCATGGGATAGCCTTCATATGGAAGGGCGCCATGGTCGACATCAGTACTGGGATCGGTGTGACTATCTTTACTCCAAACAGAGCATGGGCCTGAGGTGGCAAAATCACAACTTCAAACGGTGCCGGCGTGTTTGCAGGAGGAATTTGACCTTAATTGGTGCTGGTGTCTTTACAGGTCATGTTGTTTCAAACTCTAGTGGCACAAACATATTTACCTCGGCGCCCCCGGAGGGCTGAATTTGGACCACGATTAGATTAAGAGTAACTATTGGCTTCGTTGGGTCGTCACCTTCTGTGATCAAACTGATCGATCCCTCGGGATCCCAATCATCCTCTATTTCAATCATTTGAACGCCTCCACCCTTGTGGTCTGGTAGATGATTATTGCGTATATTTGGGATCAGGTTCTTTTGCCACAATAATCTTGTTGTCAATCAAAGCCTAGATCTTGCTTTCTGAGAAAGACATTCGTCGATGGTGTGCGCTTTCATGCCGGAATGGTATGCACAGGATTTGTTTTGATTAAACCACTGAGAAGGGTTTTTAGGAGTTGCAGCGGGGATAAGGGTGACACAACCAGTAGCTTTGAGTCTTTCATACAACCGGTTAATAGGTTCAGCAATGGCGGTATATTATTTTGAAGGTCTACAGTATATATTAGGTTGAGGTCTAGGGAAGTTTTGGCATGTAGGAGGTGATTTATAGTGGGATAGTTGAGAATTGTAGACTTGGTAAACATGTGCGGGTTGGGAATGTCTGGGTGAAGTATGTTGTTATGTGGGGGGTGGAGGTGATTCATAAGTGGGTGGTAGAATTTGGTAGGATGGTGAAGGTGTTTGGTAGTTCGGGGTAGGCTGATATGTGAGTGGAGGCATTGGGTAGGTTTGGTATTTGATGGGAGATTTTGTTCTCTGTGCCACCATTACGGCTCCTACGTCCCTTTTCTTGGACACACCACCTGACTGTAAGGCCTTATTTGTAGCTTGCAAGGCCTCGAAGTTTGTAACCATACCATTTTTGGTGCCTTCTTCAATCCTTTCACCCAGCTTGATAATGTTGGAAAATTTGTGACTCTCGATCATCATCAGCCTTTCATAATACTGTTGGTCTTGAGCTTGGACAAAGAATTTGTTCATTTGTTCCTCCTCTAAGGCAGGTCTAACCTTAGCGGCATCGGACTTCCAGCAAGTAGCATACTCGCGAAATGTTTCTGTGGGCTTCTTCTTTAGATTTTGAATATAGAACACATCGGGCGCATTCTCTGTGTTGAACTTGAACCTGTCCATAAAGTCAGACACCACGCTTACCTTATTTGACCACTTATTTGGATCATGGCAAATGTACAAGGACAAAACATCTCCTTTCAACTCCTCATAAAAAGCTTCATGTGGATGCTTTCATCTTTTCCTGCTCCAACCAGCTTGTGACAGTACGTTCTCAAATGGACCCTTAGATCTCCTGTACCATCAAACATTTCAAACTTCGGAGGTTTGTACCCCTCTCGCAGTTCGACGTCGGGCTGTATGCAAAGATCTTTATAGTTCAGCACCTCAATTCCCTTGATTCCTTCAATGCCTTGAATCCAGTTGGTCAATTTTTTAAGTTCTTCGGCCAGGTTCCTGATGAGAAAGTCATTATCATCAGACTCGGGTGTTATTGAAATGGGTTGGGTGGAGTGTAGCATAGTCTCCACAATTATGGGGGGTGTTATGATGGGTGTGGAAGGGATCATTTGTGGAGTTTTGGAGTTCTGGGATAAGCAGCGGGTTGTTATTTGAGGTATAGTAGGTGTGTCAGTAATGGTGAGGAGCGGATGGTTCTGTTTCTTTGGGATATATTTTGTGGAGGTGTAGGGTTCTGGCGTTTGGGTAATTGATATCTGGATTGGTGAGGGAAAATAACAGATTCACCAAATTCTTAACCTGATCAAGTTCTTCTTGGAATTTCAGCAGCTTTTGTTCGAGTTGGGATGCATTTTCTTTGGAAACCCGAGTATCATGAGTGACCTCTACCCGTTTAGTTAGGTTCTCCTTTCAAGTGTTGTTCAAATCTTCCATCTTCCCTTTGTTCTTGTTTCGAACAAGACTGTGAGGATGAGTGGGTGGAGGGCCCCTGGATCTCGTGGAATAAGATAATGCTGCTAGAGTGCATGAACTAACCTTTGGGGAGGGGGGAATAGTAAACAAAAAGTAAAAACAAAAAGGTAACCAAGTTAGTGAGGATTATATAAAGAGTTGCAATATTTAAACACATAGTGCAGAATGTAAAACGTGTCCTAATTTTGGAACCTCTTTGTGCCCGAGGTAGGCCTAGCGACGAATTAATTTGGAGAACCTAGAATACTAAATGCCTAATTTTATTGATAGAAAATAAGACGAATTCCAAGTTGACACTAAACAAACAGGAAATAAATGTCACTAATGGTCATTGACCTTATTACATTTTTTTAAGCGAAAAATAAAACTCATATCTATTTGGTCACAGAAGGACCTTCCCCAAGTTCGGCATCCTTGGCTCCGTCGAACAACTTTCCCAACTCGCAAAGTCCCAGCAATAGGTAGGCTCTGGCTAGATGTCCGCCTTCATTTTCTTTACCATTTTGGCCGTCCTCGACCCTTTTGAGAAACTTTCTTTCCGATTACACTATGCCTCGCTCCAAGTATCCTAGTCACTTGTTAGTACTGATAGCCACGTCCTTCCATTCATCAATCAGTTTCTGGTTGGCCTCTTATATCTCACAGTGTTCACTGTCGCATTCACGGATCTTTTTGCGCAATTGGTTGTATTTGACCTGTGCCCCGGCCTTCTTATCTATGATTCGGTGACAACAAACAAACCCATGATGGCCTAGACCATTATAATTATCCTTATACCAGCCTCAATAGTAGGGAGCTCAACCAGCATGGTATCTATCCAGCTCGATGGTATCCCTCCCCATGATGATCTTGCAGTGCTACATATGCTGGGCTTGGCACTTGTAAGGACTATCATCATCCTGGAAGATGGCCCGAAAATGACTCATCTTGTCGACCCTGTGTACAACATGCTTCCTACCAGCTTGCCTCATAATTCGAAGAGGGATGTAAGGGTATATTCCTATCAGACCGATCAATATCAGAAACAGTGCATCCCTGGATCGGACGATAAATTCCTCGGTAGGGAACCACTCAAACATCCATTGTACTTGGCCCTCAGTTAAGTTATCAAACAGTTCTACCCATCCTTTGGCATCTTCTGGCCGAGCGAATATATTGGGCATGTAAGTCATTTGCCTCGGATGATGGAAGGCTATATGATCATCCCAGTCCCTTTTCTGAATCTCTTGTCGGTATTCACCCCTTTAGAGATGCTCTATGAGCCAGAGCTGAAGTAGCAAATTGCAGCCTTTAAAGTGTTTGGCTCCTTGTTGACACTTTTCCAAGGATCGGTATATCTCCGCAATGATCATGGGCACAATGCTAAATGGTTGTCCGCCAATTCCCTTCATTAAAGTCCTAGTTACCATAGCCAACCTGGTATGGATTCTTGCTTTCTTCATTGGGAACACAATCATACCCAGGACACAGAACATGAATACAAAGACCCTTCAGTGAATATGCCCTTATGACGTGATGGCAAACTCGTCAGGATAGGTACAGTAGGATTCGCTGTGACTGTACCTCTCGTACAAGTAATCAAAAGGGATGTAGAATTCTTTCAAATATGTCAGTTCTGGTTTTTTCTTCAAACTCATCATTTTGAGGAGACCCCTGCCCTTGCGGTTCTCAAGCATTAACAAACCCGGAGTTTGTATAGTATACCAGCTAATACTCATATTTCTTCTAGTAAGGGTGTCATTTTAATGTCCTTGAAGCGCAATATGGACTTCTCACAATCCCAGAACAAAGTAGTAGCTTCTATGATCTTGTTGTTAGGTTGGATTTCTAGGAGAGAAGGTAGGTTGGCCAGATATTTCCGAACAAGAGTTTGATCATTAGAGTGAAGATCATCCCACCAGCTTAGCAATTTTGACTGGATGTTGGTGACCATGCCGAATCTGGGGACTTCGTACCACATATTTCTGCAAGACAAATAAGGTTAGGCTCTTACCCCCACCAGACTCGGTTATTTAATATCAACAATTGGCATAAAGCATTTAGTTCTCCAAATAAATGCACAGAACGTGGTTATGTCTGTTTGGGTCTAGGGAAACCCAGGGGACTTTGGACAAGGCTTTCTTAAAGGATCATTATATGCACAACATAATTAACCCAACTAGGTTTGACCATGATACATGCACAGTTTAACAGAGTAAGGTTTTTATGGGGTTTTAGACTGGTACCCTTGAGCGGAGTACTCAAGGGGGGAAAGTCATGGAACCGTCGACTACACCGTTGATCGACTGGTTTTACCGCAAATATGCCTTTTCCGGATTTAGGGGTGGTGATAATATAGGAAGAGCGCAACCACTCATTATAAGCATTGCTTTGACATTTGTTTGGCACGAGTGGAATATGATGTTGAGTATGAGTATGTAATAATTAAAAGCGTGTTGTCACGTATTTGCACATTAAGAAAGCAGTAAATACAACAGTTTCATAATTTAAATCAGTAATAAAGGGAAGAAACAAAAGACATGTTAGTTTTCTTGCAATTGAAAAGGAAATTGAATGCTTAAAGGAATTAAACAAGTAACTGCAGATAAAGGAGCATAAATTCACAATAATAGTCTGAAATGGTAAAAGCCTAAATATACCCAGTAGAGTCGCTATGCTGTCGCGACCCCTTTTTCCTCCACGGAAATCGGGTTTATGGCATTTGAGGGACAACTCGTTCTTTTTGGGAACTGGGTTTTTGCATTTTTAAGAGTCGCCACCTAATGATTCGAGGTGAATTAGGACACCAATGGAATTCAATTCTAAGTCTTTTGAATAACAAGAGATAGGGTAAGAGCTTGAAATTATCCTAAGGGAAAGGTGTTAGGCACCCCTCAATACCCACTATTGTGGTTCCCGGCCAGAAAGTTATTGTGAATTTGGTATACAATTAACATATTAACATATAAGCAGATAAGGCTCAAATAAGAGGAGATTTCAATACACAATGGTTTGAAAATAAACAAAGTTTGAAAGAGCAACAAAAAGAGCTGATTTTAAATAAGGAGTTACAATACTTAAAAAAAGAGAAGGGGAAATAAAGGAAGGTGGTCCTATGTTTATTAAAAATACGGATCATATCAATGCGATACCTGGTAATCACTGCTCAAAAAAGGGTTACACGTGGCATTAGTGTACCGGTCATCATATCTATATATACCCTTTCCCATCTCATTTCAGGTACTAAAGCGCGGATTGGTCTCGACCACTATTGCATGCTATTACCCATCCTATTCCTATTAGTCCCGGAGGCACTTATGACTACTAATCCTAAAAGGGAGGGATATTAGGCTGACTTGTAGTTTCAAAGGTAAAAATCTAAGGCGACATACAATACATATAAAAGACTATATATTAAAGGGGATACACATAAACACATAAGCCTCAAGTGTACCTCCTCAAACAAAACAATCCAATAGCATGACTTAAATGAGTAAGGTCTGATTCTAAAAAAGTACTTAAGGGATGAGGAGACGGTTGTTTTAGCAGCAGGTCTGGCTTATTACACGACTCAGTTAGAAAACACAAATCAGGCCTACCTGCTAATTGTAGAAATTAAACAAGTAACAGAGGCGGGTTCAGTTTTATTTACATTGCTTAAGACTTGCCTAAATATGTAGGTGAGACCTTAGAAGCATGGTATCTATTACCGATTATGAGTGTAGTCACATCTTAAAGCGTATGATTTGAAACCTTACAAGCATGATTGCTAAATCGTGTTAACCAATTACTTACACAATCATTCAAAACAGACTGGTTTTACATTAAACTAATTGTTGTTAGGATCCTTTATTGCTCGTTTTGACTCTTATGAACATGGTATTTAGAATACTGATTTTGAACATGGCACTAATTTACTTCTGTTAAATCCTAGAGCATGATGTCTGAGTGGTAACAAGCATACAGAATTTAGAATAAAGTCCTATAGGCAGGTTATCTAGGTGTGAAGTTAAACATGCAGAGTAAATAACCTCAATAGGCATGATGTCTAAGGTGCAGAATTAAAATACCCTATAGGCTTGGTTTCTAAATGTAGTTTGAAGATGCAGAATTAAAATACCCTATAGGCATGGTGTCTAAACGTTGTTTGAAGATGCAGAATTATAAGTCATTCTGTAGGCATATTTTCTACCCTTGACATGCATAAATACCCAACCATTTTCACTAGCCAGCCCCAAATGTTTATTACAAATTATTACAAATCGAAAATACTGAAATACATAAAAAAAAATACAACTAGAGGAGGTCTAATTCTTGGTTCCTCCCTGAGCTACAAAATTATTGCCTTAAGATGCCATTGCTTCAAAGCTTTTCTCAAACTTGAGTGTATCAGAGTTTTCTATGGGCCTCAATAGGACCCCGGGTAGTGATCACACCCAAGTTACATAACCAGAATAGAGATGAGTGCAGTGTGGAAATGCCAGCCTTTATGCGTCCAAGTTCAGAGGGAGCTTTTGGGTCCCAAGGCAAGGCTCACATAGAGGGGGCAGACCTTAAGTCTAGGAAGTTAGTGGAAGTGCAGGAATATGGTTTTTACAATTGAATATAGTATAGGAGAGGGGTAAAGGGTGATACGAAAGAAATAACCAGTAAAACATAGAGTTAGTAACTTCATGCAAGGGGTCAGAGGTTGGGGATTCATTGCAAAGAGCCTGTGTAATTGAGTAAAGACCAGCTTTGGCATGCATAGTAATAAAAGATGATGGCCTGCCTATGAGACAACCAAAACAGAAAACAAACAGAGGAAACATGAAGGTTATGGTCCCAGAAGGGCCATATTTGAGTCATGGACAACAATGTTTAATTTTTCCATGCGCCATACCAACCACAGTTATAAAACATTTTAGGGGTGGTGCTTTAAGATGCTCAAAATATGATAAAGAGACATTAGTTCAGAACAAGGAAGGCAGAATGCAGCATTCTTAATAATGGAAATCAGCTAAATACAACATGAGACTGACAAAGGGAAAGAAACAGTAAAGAAACATATTGTTGTTGATGATGAAAACTTAATTAGAACATACCAGTCATAGAAGAAAAGTGCAGTAAAGAAAAGTAGCAGGACTTCAAAATATTAGCCTTGGCTTTCAGCCGGCTAAACAGGCAGTAGCACAATTAGTAGTAAAGCAAAAGAGAGTGTTTGAGTGTAAGTGTGAGTTCAGAGGTAGAATTGTTCGTGTGTTTGTGTTAATCAGAGAGTATGTATGCATAGTAGTTTGAAACTATGTAAAATAAGGCAAGAATCACAATTGTATAGTAATTATGGAATTCAGAACCAATTAGAGCAAAATTCAGTACAAGTGCTCCCTTAATTTAAGGGAATCAGTTCAAACAGTAAGAACAAATAACAAATAAGGAAAGAAATCAATGTGTAGACGAAGAAATAATTAGAACATATTAGGCAAACAGTAGACCATTAGGGCTAGGTTCAGAGAAACTTTAATTAAGGAGATTGTCAGTAAGAATCAAGTACCAATGCAGCCAAGGTAAGAACATCAATCAAATTGAGTAGAAAAGTAGGGATTGAAGGTCTAAAGGAAAGTGTTAAAATCAGACCAAGAAATAAAAAAATAAGAATCAATCAAAAAGAAAGTCGTGAGTCAATTTTTTGCATATAAATAAAGTAAGACATAGATAGTTAAGAGTCGACATACAACTCTAGCAAACATGAGAGTCAAACAATACTGATTCAATTAGAAAGAGGCAAGTTTTGCATAGTCAAGATGAACACAAGCACATAGAATCAGTGTATGTTTAGGCTAAGAAACTGAGTAGAAACTTATCAAGGCAAGATAGTCACGAAAAATCACAGAAACTCAAAAACGAGAACCGACTAGTCATGCTGATACACAAAAACAAATAAAGATCCCCCTAAAAATTAGGGCTTTCAACATAGACGAGTTAAAGATGTAGCAAACTCATAGAATCAATCAAGATATGCAAGAAATATAAGTTAAAACACAAAGAATCAGTTAAATAAGGTTTTAAAAGAAGTTCTGAAAACCCTAGTTTTAGAAAAAAATAAAAAACACTTGAAACCACATGATTCTTGTAAAAAACCTTAAGGATAGTGTAAAACATTCAAGAAACAAACTCAGATATAGGAGGTACAGAAAAGAAATTAGGGTTTCGGAAGAACCTATAATGAGACGAAGAAACCTGTCCAGAAACTCAAAGATCGTGTCAAATATAGAATGATTCTTCTTAAAATCACACTGGAATAGCTAATAATAGGCAGGAGATGAACCCTAGATGCTGGTCTGCATGGCCCCATGTCCTTGAAGACCTTAGAGAAGACAAGCATGGCATGAGAGAAGCCATTGAAGACTTAAGAGATGATGAGAGGTCACCGAAGATGGCCGGAGATGAGAGGTTGGCCTTTTAAAATTAGGGTTAGGTTGAGAGTGTTTACACAGAAGAGACGATTTTAAGGCGGTGGCGTATAGAAAATATTTAGGTTTAGGGGGCAGTTTAGAATTAAATAAGGCAAGGATTAATGTGAGCCGTTGATCTAAGCAATCAACGGTTAGGATTAAATAGGAATTCGAGCGGGTTGTTTTAAAGGTTTGAATGGGAATTGAGTCGAGGTAAAATTGGGTTTAAAATGGGGTCCAATTCAATCTGTAATTGAAATGCAATTGGGGCTAGATTTTAAATAGCCATTTTTTCCTTATTTATTTTATAAAAATAGCAAATTAATATATGAAAACAAATTAAAAGCAAGAAAATGATTTATAATTTATAATTATCAATTTAAAAATACTGGGCATAATTTTTATAAATATAAACACAGTCAAATCTTAGAAGAGGCTAATATTACAATTATATACAATTTAACTTTAAAAATAATAAATAAATTTGTATATGCAAAAATTATCATAGCTATATTTTGTCATAAATATGAGAATTCAATAAATTAATCATCAAAAGTAATAATTTTTTAAATTATTATTGGGTTTTTATATATAAAATTGGGAAATAGATTGATTAAAAAAATCTTTAAAAATTAAGAAAAAATAATAAAATATTTGGACATACTTATAGATGCATGCATATGTTATTTTGAAAGTATTTTGTATATTTAGAATATATAAGGAAAAACTGGGTATCAATAGGGGTTAGAGAGACACACAATCATTCTTTATTGTTCATTTCAAATCTTTTCTTTTTTCTCAACGTTCTACACCTTTCATTCTTTGCTTTTATTGAATCCCTTCATTCTTTTATACATTGAACATTTTTTTGTCTTTTTGATTTTCTTTCTTTCTCATTGCCTTTCCTTTTCTTCATTTTGTACCTTTTACCACTTTGTTGCAATCATCATCTCTCCCCCCAAACTTATACTTTTTGCCATGTGCTAAGGAAAGATCGGGTGACAAGAGAGGGTATCTTTAGAATGGGTAAAGGCTTGTATCGTGGCTTGAAAGAAAAAGGTCTAATGCTCAAAAGGGTTGACTAGGGATTTTATCATTGGTGGGTTATGGAAGTCTTCAAGATGTCAATTGGACCATGGATTGCCTATAATCATGTCTCAAGTCAAATTACACTTAGGATTTCTCCTAGACAAACATTCAGGGCAAGTTCAAGATCAATGGCTTGGGACTTGGAATTGCAATTCAAATTCTCGCTACACAAGCTATGGGATTGCTAAAGACATAGAGTCGGGGGCCAATAACAATCATAGATAAGATTTGAGCACACAATGGTCCCAAAAAAGCGCTTGATTATTATTAGCTAACACAAGAGTCTCAAGGTCACAACTTTCACCATCCTATACACAACGATTTGATTTTGACCATAGGATCAAAGGAAAATGTGTTAGGCCCAAGTGAAGCTTTGCTTGAGGCACCCTTACCAACTAACAACCAAAAAGCAAGAAGAAAAATAGACTCAAACCCTTAAGAAGGTTGTCATGCCATCCATCATCGGGAAGAGCCACCCGATTCACACAAATTCCACCTTTAGAAAGAACCGTGGCATTAAGAAAACCAAAGACTTATTTCAAAAACTCAAAACAAGAAACTATACATAAAATAAGAATCTAAGAAAGGAAAAATGTGGAAAGTAAAATGAATATGCACAAGAGGGGATTTAATCAAATATACAATAGAGGGAATGAATATATACACAAGAACTAACTTTTATATATAGACCCAAGGTCGAAAGTACGAAAAGTGCAATGAAATGCTAAAACTATATACATACCAAAGATAAAAAGGAAAGAAAGCATAAAAATATTGTCATATGTACAGTCATCCAAATGTCTAAATAGGGCTACCCATCAAATGAAAGCTCATAGTGTCCTCAATGCCAATTAACCAAAATAAGCATAAAAACGGAGAAAAGAGGAAAAAGAAACTCCCTATGGGCTCTCCTTCTTCATGGGATCCTGAGTATGGATCCCTAGGTCCTCTATCTGCTCGAGAACCTGTGACTGGCTCCATGTGATATGTGGCTCTACTGGGACCTGGGCCTGGATCTAGACCTGGACTGAGTCTTGGGGCTTGCAGGAGGAACATCCCGGTAGGTTCTCCAACTATATAACTGCACCATCGGACCGGGGGATCACCCTCTTCCTCTTGTCAGGCCTCTCGGACTCCTACTCCGACTGGGGCTAGGCTGCTAGTGCTGGGTCATGTAACAGCTAATCTTAAGGAATGCGATATGCCTTCAATCTCTCAACCTCGACCCTAAGCTCCTTCACCGACTCTTTTTACGCTCGAGTCTTCCTCATTTTCTTTGCCTCCATGGCAAGTTCCTTGAGTGCTTTCCCATATGAAATAATAGCATTCGTAAGCAATTTTTGGTTCTCTAGGATATTCTTCTGGTTGTCGAGAAGATCGTTGAGAATGTCCTCAATAGGTTGTGGGACCTGTGGAGGAGGAGGTGCTGACTGGGCTGCCACAGTAGTAGATAATACAGACAGCTTAGAAGTAGCTATCCGCATCCAGTTGTTGATGCTGGTGAGGGCCTGGCACAGACGGTGGGCCATTAATAGGTAGGCAGTGGTGGAGGGTACCTCTGGAGCTGTAGAAATGGATAGACCTGGGCCCATGTCTGCTGAGGTGGAAGGAGGCTGAGTAGGATCCACTACCACTACTGGCTCTTTAGACTGGCTAGTTGAAGTAGTAGCTTTGCCCTTGAAGTGCTTTCCATAAGATTGTCATCACCCTGCAGGATGTACCATAAGAAAGGAGGCTTTCACTTTCATATCAAATTTGGGCTTCTCCGCATTTAAGTCCTCCAGGTACATCATCATGAAGTTGGGGAAGGGATAAGATCTACCACCTTCATTCACTGCCCGTGTAATAACTCAAGACATAACATTCCCAATGTTAATTGGGTACCCCGCCATGATAGTTGCTACAAAAATTGCTCGGTGAATAGGGAGTGAGTTGTCGTGGGTGTTGGGGTCTAGCCTACTGCACACAAATGTCTCCCACCCCTTAGCCTCAAAATTCAACATTCCTCGCAATATCTTCACTCCCGCAGTCAACACTTCGGGGGTGGTACCTGGGATTGCCAAGTACTCCGCCAATCAAGGACGGGCTTCTTCACCCTTTTCCATCTTCTCTAAGTACAAGGACTCATCCTCCTCCGTGAAGCCCAGCTAGTCATTTATGGTCTTGCCATTAAATTTCACTTTTAAGTTTCGCACTTTGGTGATTGTGGTACCCTTTTTGATATGGGCCACGTTGTTTAGAACTCTTTCACCAAATGCTCATTGACGTTCTCCACATGGCCTATGAAGTACTCCCATCCAGCTCTTTCTCTGAATTGCCTCAACACATTGAGGTTGTGAGGCAAAAGGTCTTGGGTGATGATTTTATGCTCAGGTATCAATTTCTTCTCGGGCCAACACTCTCTAAATTTATGGTAGGCAACCTCACTCACAAACCGGTCCTGCCATGCCTCTGGATTTCTAGTCCTCTCTGAGGCTCACCCCCTTCTGCTTCTTCCCCTTCTTCTACTATTTGGGCCTCTTCGGATAATGAAGCTGTAGGAGAGGTGGAGTACTCATCACCACTGGTTGTAGCTAAGTCCTCAGACGACTTAGAAGATATCCGCACTGATGCTTGGGCAGTGGGAGAGGCTGGAGGTGTATCCCTCAACCTGTTCCTCTCCGGCAAGTCTGGAACTTACTCTGGCACGGAGTCGGAAGATGCCTCCCGAGAAGGCTCATACTCACTCCCCGACTAGTCAATAGCTATGTCTGCAGATCTTATGATCCTCCTTGTGGTGTGTATGTTTTGTCTGACTTGTGGGGTCAATCTTAACATTCCTTGTCTCCCACCTCGGAATGACTCTCCTCTTCCTATTTGTTTACCACCTTTGTCTCGAGATTTCACCATTATCTGCAAACAACATTCAGTTATACTTTATTAGTATCAGTGAAATAATGAAATACAAAGTTGCAAAAAAATTTGTTGTAGACAGTTAAAATGTTCCAGAATACGCACCGCACAAAATGAAGTGCGGCCGCAAAGAGGCCACCACGTACTGCACAAAATCCATTGCAATCCGCACATAGATGGGGTTTAGACTACCCACTCTCTGAATCTATGCATCGCGGATCGCACAAAAAGGCATTGCAGTCCGCATTGAGGCACCATGGACCGCAGAAAATCCATTGCAGCTGCGGTCCTCAATTGTTAGTTTCTGAACCTAATCCACTGCGGCCCGCACAAAATAGCGTTGCAGACTGCAAGGGGCACCGCGGACAGCACAAATTCCAATGTGGTCCGCATTGGGTGCCCAACATCAGCACTAACCTAGGGTTCAACTTTGATCCATTTTAGTCCAAATTTTTACCTATTGATGATACCATAGGTGTTGCCTCAGTGTTTTAACAAATTAGTCCTAAGCAAAATGTAATTTAACTAACCTAAGCTACTAGATTGAAAGAAAAATGGGTAGGGTAAGAAGAAGAACTGAGGGAAACCAAAATTTAAAGAAAATAATAAAATTGAACAATTGATAAAGGATTAATGTTACCAGAAATGAGATTTACTGAAGATTGATGAGCCTTAGAGTTAATTTCATACAATGAAAGGGATGAACAGTGATTTTTACGCTTTTGAGATGAAAAAGATCAAAAAGTGTTAATGTAGGTTCTCAGGTCCTATTTATTGAAAAAGGCCCTGGGCCCCAGCTCACCTACCCATCGCAGACCACACAAAATGGCATCGCATTTCGCGATGCTCTAAACTATGAGGCACTCGCAAATTGACCACTACGGACCGCAAGAAATCTAGTGCGGCCACAGTGGACCACCGTGGACCTCACAAAATGCAATTCGACTGCGCTGGAAAACTTAAGAGAGTCCCAACTTTTGTCAAATCAATTGTGCGATCCACATTGGTTACTTTCTCACGCACAAAGGCCTTTGCGGCCGCAAAAAATGAGTGTGGTCCGTATTGCCAATTTCAGAGAGTGATCATTTTTCAACTTGTTTCTGCATTGCATCAACATAATCTTACAACATCTCACAACTAGTCATTCCAAAAATAAATCCTACACTACAATGAAAATAAAAGAAAAATAAGAAAAAAGACACATGGGTTGCCTCCCAAGAAGCGCTTGATTTAACGTCGCGGCACAATGCAGGTTACCATCAAATCATTTGGGTTGAAGAAGTGCCACCAGATGGCTGTCATCAATTTTTCCCAGGTAGTGCTTGACCCTGTGCACATTCACTCTAAAAACTTCACTATTTTTGTTCTTCAAGTAAAGGGCCCCAAATGGAGTCACACACACCACTTCAAAAGATCCACTCCATTTTGACTTATGCTTTCCCAGAAACAGACGTATCCGAGAGTTGAACAGGAGAACCAAATCACCCACTTTGAGCTCCTTGCTCCGAGCATATTTATCATTAAGGTACTTCATCTTGTCCTTGTACGAGGATAAACTTGAGTAGGCATGGAATCAAAATTCATCAAGTTCATTATACTGCTCCACACAATGATTTTCTACCACATCCCATTCAATATTCAACTTCCTCAAATCCCACTTGGCCTTATGCTCTAACTCAACGGGTAGATGGCAAGCTTTCCCAAACACTAACCGATATGGAGACAAAGCAATCGAAGTCTTGTAAGAAGTCCTATAAGCCCATAGCGCATCATCCAACTTCTTTGACCAATCGATCCTATTTCCATTGACTGCCTTTGACAATATACTCTTGATTTTCCTATTTGAGACTTCAACTTGGCCACTCGCTTAAGGATGATAAGGAGTAGATACTTTGTGGTTGACACTATACTTTGCAAGCAAAGTGTCAAAAGTTCTATTACAAAAATGAGACCCTCCTATCACTTATGATTGCACAACGAGTGCCAAACCTTGTACAAATGCTCTTCTTGAGAAACGCAATAGAACTCCGAGCTCATTGTTGGGTAAAGCCACAGCTTCAACCCACTTTAAACATAGTCAACCGCCACAAGAATGTATGTGTTCCCATATGAGCTAACAAACAGTCCCATAAAATCAATACCCTATACATCAAAAATATCACCTTCAAAAATAGTATTGAGAGGCATCTCGTCTTTCTTAGAAATTCCCCCCGCTCATTGACATTCGTCACACCTCTTCACAAGTTCACTTGCATCTTTGTACAAAGTTGGCCAATAAAACCTACAACTAAGCACTTTGGATGTAGTCCTCGCCCCTCCATGATGGCCACCATAGGTAGAGGAATGACAAGCCTCCAAGATACTCAATTGCTCCTCCTCCGAGACACACCTTCGCATCACACCATCCGTGCAAATCTTGAACAAGTACGGCTCATCCCAATAGAAATCCAAACTATCCCATTTGAGATTCTTCCATTGGTTAGAAGAGAGCTCCCACGGGATTATACCAGTCATAAGGAAATTAGAAATGCCCGCAAATCATGGCATATCATTCACGTACATCGAAAGGAGTTGTTCGTTGGGAAATGAATCATTGATCTCTAGGCCATCATGAGGCCCCCCCTCCTCCTCCAAGCGGAACAAGTGGTCCGCCATTTGGTTTTCACTACACTTCCAGTCCACAATCTCCAAATCAAACTCTTGAAGTAACAAGACGTATCACATCAGTCTAGCTTTGGAATCCTTCTTCGTCATCAAGTACCAGAGGGCGCCGTGATCGATATGGACTATGACCTTGGCACCTATAAGATACGGCTGAAATTTTTTCATTGCCAACACTATAGCCAAAAGTTCTTTCTCGATCACCGTGTAGTTCACTTGAGCATCATTCATTGTCTTGGTCGCATAGTACACTAGATGAAACATTTTGTTCACTCTTTGACCCAAAAATGCCCCAACCGCAATATCGCTCGCATCACACATGAGCTCAAAGGGCAAGCTCCAATTAGGTGTAGTAATGACAAGAGTGGTGGTCAATTTGTGCTTAGAAGTTCAAAGGCTTGCATACACCTCTTATTGAACACAAACTTGGCATATTTTTCCAATATCTTGCATAAGGGGTTAACTACCTTCGAAAAGTCATTGATAAATCTCTAATAGAATCCCGGATGCCTAAGAAAGCTTCTAACTCCCTTGACAGAGGTAGGGGAGGGAGCCTTGAAATCACATCAATTTATGCTTTGGCTACTTCGATACCATGCTTTGAAATTTTATGCCCAAGAACTATGCCCTTTTCCACCATGAAGTGGCATTTCTCCTAATTAAGAACAAGATTGGTTTCTTCACAACGAGCTAACACTCTGTCAAGATTTTTCAAACACTCATCAAATGAATCACCCACAACAACGAAGTCATCGATGAACACCTACAAAATATCTTCCACCATATCGGTGAAAATGGCCATCACACACCGCTAATATATAGTCGGTGCAAAACACAACTCAAAAGGCATCCGAGAAAAGACAAAGTTGCCATATGGACATGTGAATGTGGTCTTCTCCTGATCTTCTAGAGCAATCAAGATTTGGTTGTATCCAAAATACCCATCCAAGAAATAGTAGAAGGAATGCCCAACAAGTCGGTCGAGCATCTGATCAAGAAAAGGCGATGGAAAGTGATCCTTCCGGGTCACTTTATTCAATTACGGTAGTCCATACATACCCTCCAACCGGTGATGGTTCTGGTAGGAATCAACTCATTTTGAGAATTTGCAACCACCACTATAAGAAAAAGCCTTATCTGCACCAACATTTAGGGACGATTTAATAATCTCGTCTCTAAATGTATATGTATTGGGACGAAATTTTATTGTGGTCCTTAATGCTGTTTTTATTGAGAAGGTACTAAATCTGGTCCCTAAAAAAATTAGTAATTGGTCCCAAATTATAACTGAGGGGCCATGAGCGGGAGAGAATAACGCCAAATATAATACTAAAATTTTAAAAAATTATTATTTTCTAAAAAATAGGCGGCCAAAGCTAATATACTAAAATAAAAAATTCTTAAATTAAGGAAACTATCTGTTTTCCCAATACTCGACTACTCTACCCTATTCTCTAATAAACACAACGTAGGTCTGCCTCCCTCACTCCATCTTTCAAAATCTGTATTTTTCAAAGCAAAGATTGCAAATTCTTTTGTTCGTGATCGTAGGTATACCCTAGTTTTTGACCTCGCTGATTCGTGAATCCCAGGTATGCGTCCTCTTTTGATTTGCTCTTTTAATAGTGCTATTCATAGAAAGTTGAAAAATAGGGCTAAAGTAAACAGAGGTTTTATTTTTTATTTTTCTCAAGGCGGGGAGCAAGATTGTTGATTAAACCTAGTAATAGCAGAATTTGATGGATTCTTGACTATAGTCTAACTGACATTTCTCCTAGTCGTCTTGTTCTTCTCATACATAACTTCAAGCAAACAAGTACTCTTGCATTTAGGGCATCATGGGTCATTAACTTCTGCTAACATAACATACATAAGGCAACGTGGACAACCAACCAACACCATTGAAGTAATTGTTTCTGGGCTGTCGGAATAACGGTGTACGGTGGAGGATTTCTTCTCTAAGTTCTTCTTCTACTTCTTATCTAACATTAAATTGATAAAAGTTTTCATAATTTCGTTTATTTTTTGTATAATCAATAGAAAGATTATTGGGTTGGGATTTCTAATTTGATAATTTAATTTCTCTGAAGTATATTTGTATTTGTAGCGTGCATGAAATATTAATCTTCAAACAGGGGAAACATATAGTATTCATATTTGTTCATGTTTATAGTTTAGGGAAAGGTATATAGCAAGGAGTTGCAAGAAAAAATGCAAAAAGAGATTAGCCTAATTTATTGGAAAGTAGCAGTGGTTTAATGTAGAGGAATAAACTTCTTATATATTATAGTTACTACTTTAGTTTCTCTTCTTTTCTTTTGTTATGGATATGGCCAGGATTTTAAGAAGAAAATTTGACAGGAGTCAACCCAATTGGTTGATATTTACACCCAATCCATCGCGACCTTACTATATTCACTCTAAAAACTGAGATAGAAATTCTGACCTTCATGTCTAATGTAGTTAACCTTCACCCTTGTACTCAATTGGCGAGTCTTTGTCTTGCGACTTTTCCTTCTTCTAGTTGCTCATCGAGCATTCGAGCGCGCGGTTGGATTTTAACCTTATGAATTCTTGATTTTAAAACACGACTTCATGTGTCAATGATTGGGTAGCAAACTTAATTTGGGTAGCAAATCTAATATTTCTAACTGTAGCAGATCTTCCATAAATTTACACACATTCACAATAAAAGGTCTATAGATTAATATCTTGTATCAAAAAGACATTCTTAAAAAGTTCTATTTACCTTTGTTCAAAGGTAATTGCAAAGGTATCCAGAAGAAATTCTTGAAAAGTTGAGTTTTTCAAGTTATATTTTCCTTTGTTCAAAGGTAATTGTAAAGTGGTATATCTTCTCAGTATTTTTTAAATTTTAAAAATGGCAAGCATTTTTATTTGACTGTACATTACAACATATACTCCCTCTTGCACTTCGTGGTATGTTGTCCAAAGAATGTGTGAACCGCTTATTGAGTTATCTTTAAGAGATGGTTCTGCCTTGTTTTAAGGCAGTTCTGAGGTCTTACTTTATAGTGTATTTGGGTAAAACTGAAATGAAGCTTAAGCTTTACTAAGTGATGTTTAGTGTAAAGTACAGTCTAACAAGAATAACTGTAGTCATGTACTATTTTTAAGAAGATGGCAGTACATGCAAGTTAAGTCAATTAGCTTGTTCCCCTGAACATGGAAAACGATTGGTTAAGTTTATAACTGGATCATGTCTCTTTTAACATAACCTGCTTAAGAAAATTTCTGAACTAGAGTAGCTTCCACTAATCTCGATTGGTGAAATTCCAAGCACTACTAAAGTAACGCACGAGCTTATTATCATTGTTGTTTGGTCCATCAAAAAGGTCTCTGTTCCCATAAAATCAACATAGTCTTAGCAAGGTCCATTTTGACGTTTACACTTGGGGGGGAATTCTTTTGTGAAGTAATGCCATGTCCAAGTTTAATTGAAGTAATGCAAGGTCCAAATTCAATTAATTTATTCCCTATAAATATTGGCTACTAAGATGTCCATCTATTAGGACCAAGAAAGTCCAAATGGAAGATTCCTTTGGCTTAACTCATGGGCCTTTATTAGCAGGGGGTGTGCTATTACAAGCCAAATTTGCTTTCCTGACCTAGTTTTGCATTCACCATAAATTTTGTTGTGCTCCAAAAGTTTGGCTCGTTCATCTAGTATCACATGATTCAAAGTCTTATAATTTTGTACCATAGCTTAAAGCTTGTATAGCTTACATCTTAGGCAAAACAATAGTCTTGGACATGTGATATAATTATGTGTATTCCCCTTATAGATTACACTTTGTGACTTTGGAAACCAATAGAAATGATCACACTATGTAGCATTTTTTCTGCGTTCTTGAAAACACATCTTGATATATATATCTAAGAGACTTTTGAGACCCTCGATACAACACCAGAAGTTTGGAAAACTGAATATAAAAGGTATAACTATTATTTTGTTTCTCTTTGGATGTTAAGGTGGTTTGAGCTCCTTTTCATTGGCTCTAACTCTTCGTCTTTAACACTAACCACTGTACTTCGATGGTTATTACCTGATACCAAAATGAGAAACCTATAAAGTGTCTAGACTATCTCAAAATTGAAAGATGAATGGGTGAACAACTAGAAATTATTGAAAATATTTACGGCTTGATACCTGAATCTAATTCAAGCAGATCCCACTGCTGCTACATTTTTGATTGTATTCATTCCCTTTTACTGATTTACCGGGTTAAGGAGAACTCTTGTGACGCATTAACTCAACCAATATTTTGATTATTGTAGGATAAGTTTGAGAGTGTTGACATGAATGATCATCATGATCATATCTTGGAATGGATGAAGGAGTTATGAAAAAAATGGAGAGGACACTTTCATGTAAAATATCTAAAGAACAAGCCAATCCAACAAGCTCTTATGAATATTCCAAAGGGAGTATACAAGAAAAAATGGGAGTGGTTAGTAAAGATTTTTCTTCTGAAAGTTTTCAAGTATGGCCAATGGTTTAATAGTCTATTTTGCCAAAGTATCTTCAGTCTGATTCCTTCCCTGACACAAAATATCTTTTTTCCCCTATACTTGGAATCAAACCTAAGTGTACTATTTAAATTTTGTTACAATAATTATATTTAAGCTTATTGTTTCACAAAAGCAAGAAGCAATAAGAATGTAGCAAACCGAGCTAAGTTGAAGATGCTTCATCATATTGGTAGCAAACCTATTCGAGAGATCATTTATCAAAAGGTATTATCATAAAATATCTATTTTCCTAAAGGAAATATTTACGAAGTATTTTTTGACATGTTTGCCTTTGATATAAAGGATGAAAAAGATGGCAATCCACCAAATTTGGCAACAATTTTCTTTGAGACTCGTAAGAAAAATAACAAGCTTGTTGAACGTGAAGCAAATGAAAAACATGTAGGTTTGGTAAATTGAATATGTAAATTACTTGAAATTATTATGGGTTTGATATAAAATATTTCTTCATTTGTTTTGTAGGCTCAGATTGAAGAAATTGTTCAGTCGGATCCATCTCTACCTATTATAGAGATAGTAGAAAAATATTGTGGACCTCAAGCTCGTAGCCATGTATTTGGCTTTGGGGTGGAGTAAAGGCGAAAGACTTGAAAGGTGGCACTTCTTCAAAGGCTGAATTACTGTCTGCGCTACGTTCAACTCGAGAGAAAAATAAATCTTTGAATGATCGCTTGTCTACCTTAGAAGATGAGATGAAAGAAATGAAGAAAATACGAAAATTCATCGGTGCTCGACAATCACATGTCTCGCCTACGACATCGCTCGTTTCAACGAAATGACCACTATTTTTGTCCGTCGGCCAAGTTAGTTATAATATACCTTACTTTTAAATTCTTTTGTTGATTTACATATAGTCATTTCTATCTTATAGATTCTATTAGTTGTTTGATTTCACTAGCGAGTAAAATATGAGTAAGCAGAAGAATCCCATCACTAAACCATATGTACTGGGATTTTATCATCATTGATCCAAGAGTCATGTGCCCAAGTTTCTGTTCACCGTGGAAAGAGATATGATGCCACATTGTCGGGAAAAAATAATAAAGAGGGCTGAATTCTGTTAGTCCTTTAAGTGCAAATCCAAAGTATTAGGTGGTTGAAATGCGTCAAGAATTTTGGTGATAGAAGTATATGCTTTACTAAGTCCATTCTACTGCCTACTCTTTAAATAAGCGCTCATTCCATATTGAGTCTGATTTGTTGTATTTCTTGTTACATTAGCTGGGGTCAGGAGCTTCTCTGAAGTATCAATGTGCTTCCTGTATAATAATTCTGGACACACGTACTTTTTCTTTAAGCTTTTGGGCTGCTTGACTCACTGTTTCTGGACACTCTCATTTTGACTCTCAAAAGTGAGAAATTTCATTTTATTTCCTGGTTGCAATGTACGTGTGTGAATTCAAAAATCTAACTTGTTAGCACTCATCACGACTTTCTTCTTGAAAGCATGTTTATAAGAAACAACTTATGCCACTCGTATTGTCCAAAATTGACAAAAGAGAGATTGAAATATTGATTTTGTTACCTTAGCATTAAGGCTGGTAACAAGGGCGACAATGAAAACCAGTTCCATTGCGGTTCTATGATTCTTTATGGGCATATTTTCTGTCCAAATTATTTTGTGGGAAAAGACGCTTTAAGTGGAAGACCATTTTCAATACCATGATTGACCGTGTACAGAAATTTGTTTGAACTATTAATCCTCAATGTCAGTAGGAGGTAATATCTTGTTGTTCAAACATGTTGTCCATATAGTATTATCTGTTGCATATAAGAGGAAAAAGGGCTCAAGTTCATTTTTCTAATTAATTTTTCTTATATTTCTGCAGCCTTGTTGATGTTGTTGGATAACACCTGATGAATTTAGAATGTAAGTAATCTAACCATTGCAAGTGTAATTTTACATATATTATTTTACCAATTGTTATTCATAATATTTTCAAAATTTTTTACTTATAGGTTTTGAAGATTGAAGCTACAAGAATGCAAGTTTGGAAGATACACAAGCTCATTATTACTTTGCTAGGAATGTTATGTAAAACTTAATATCATTGTCTGACCCAGAATGTTAGCTAAGTTTTTTTGTTAAGGCGTTGAGCAAATTTTGAAACTAACATCATAGGATGTTAACATTGTAATTGATATCTTTTTATATCGAGACATTTCAGTAGCAATTTGACATTTATTTAAAAAACAAAGTTTTTGTAACATCGAGCTTTAGGACTACTCATGGTTAATAAGAGACCAGAAATACGGTCGTTAAAGTTGCTACAGTTATTTTAAATAGGGACGAGTAGGGATTGTTTCTAAAATATAATCTACGACCAGTTAAAAGGTGGTCGCTAAAAGTGTTAACGGCCGGAAAAAATATCTTTCATAATATATTAATTGTCTATTAGAGACGGAAAGGTTGGTCTCTAATGCTATTTAATGACCAAAAAATATATATTGGAATTTTATGTTAATGGTAGATTAGGGACGGGATATGTTGTCTCTAAAAGTATTTAATGACTAGATTTTTTTCTCGTCTCTAAAAACATTTAACAACAAGGTTTATAAGCCGTCGTTGTAGACCTTTAGCGGCGGAGGCTATTGCGACTGGTGGCGACCAGCTTTTTTCTGTCGCAATTGATTTATTAGGACCAGATTTGAATCTTTAAGGACCATATTTTCCTTAAAGGCAGTTTTTCTTGTAGTGCACGATCATGCCACCCTTCTCTAAGAGTTATCAGAAAATGCGGTACACAACCCCGACATCCAACAACTTGATCACCTCCTTTTTCACAACTTTTTGCATTTCTTCATTCATCCTCCTTTGATGTTCCAAGGAGTGCTTTGCATCATCTTCCACAATAATCTTGTCCATAAAGAATGCGGGGCTATCCCCTGAATATCAGCTAAAGTCCATCCAATTGCCTTTTTTCGCTTTTGAAGCACCGCCAATGCGGCATCAACCTGTATGTTAGTAAGATAAGAGGAAAGAATAATTAAAAAAGTAGAACTATGGCCTAAGAACTCATACCTGAGGTGTGGAGGCAACGGTTTCAACTCCAACACCAGAGGTTCCTCAATTGCAGGCTTTGTTGGTGGAGTCTTCCTCGTCTCAAGGTCCAAAGATAGTTTCCTAGGCTCATAAGAGTAAGAGCCCATCCCATGTCAAGCATTCACACACTCCACTCGGCCTTCATCCTTATTACATGAAGATTCAACAATAAGGCCTCTAGAGGGTCCTCCGCATTGATCATTGCACTGGTATCATCAATTATCATCATGAAAAGGTCCACAAAAGAGCACACCTCAGAACTATTAGGTTGTTTTATTGACTCACACACATGAAAGACCACCTTTTCACCATCCACCCGAAAATGAGTTCCCCTGCTTCCATATCAACTAAGGCCTTCCTAGTAGCATGGAAAGGTCTTCACAATATGATTGGAACTTCAAAGCCTACTTCACCATACAAGATCTCAAATTCAACTGGCAAGATAAATATGTCCACCAAGACAAGCACATCATCAATAATACCCAATGGTCTCTTCATCGTTCTACCCGCCATTTGCAATCTCATGGATATTGACCTTGGTTTCCCAATACCCAAGGTCTTGAAAACTGAGTAGGGCATCAATTTCATACTTCCCCCCCATATCACATAGAGCCTTAGCAAAGTCCGCACTCCCAATGGTGCAAGGAATGGTAAAAGTATAGGGATCCTCAAGCTTCAGGGCCAGTAAATGCACTACTGCACTAACTTGGCGGGTCATCTTTATAGTTTCACTATCTATGGATTGTTTCATTGTCACCAAGTCCTTCATGAATATAGCATAGCCCTGCATTTGTTCAAGAGCCTCCACCAAAGGCTCATTGATGGATAGGCTCTTCATCATATCAATGAACTTCTTTAACAGATTCTCATTTTTCTGCTCCGTGAGCCTTTGAGGATAAGGTAGAGGTGGCCTTGGAAAGGAGCCTTGGCTTTAGGCACAATCGGCTCCGACATGTCTATTACGTGTTCCCTAGATGAGTTCACATCATTTTGAGTTTCCACCTCGGTATCTTTAATACCAATCCTCACTTATTGATTCACGTTCTCATCAATCATATTTTCAACCACCAAAGAAATTCATCTTCTTGCAACTCAACTTCATCACTCAAAATTTGCTTTTGTTTGGAGGCATCCACATCACCGCCTCGTCCACTCCTTGTAGTTACTGCCATAACATGATTGTTTCCACCCTTCGAGTTTACTACCGTATCACTTAGTCGAGACCCTTTAGGGTGAGTATTCAAGGACTGTGAGATTTGGCCTAATTGCACCTCCAAATTTCTAATTGAAGTATTGTGGGAAGACAACTGAGCTTCAGAATCCTCATTCTTTTTCATCATCTGTTCAAACAACATTACAATTCTCCCAATGTCATTGTTGGAAGAACTAGGACCTTAGGATGGAAATGGGGGTGGATTATTTGGTTGTTGGTATGTTGGAGGCCTTTGAAAGCCTTGCCCCCTATTTACTTGATTTCCATTGTTCCAACCAGCTTGATTGTTGTTACCACCCCAGTTGTTGTTGTTGCCATTCAAATTATCCTAATTGTTCTGATAATTGTTCTAATTTCCCCAATTGAAATTTTGGTTGTTGTTCCCCCAACTATCATTGCCTGGTTGTTGTTGATTGCCCCAATTGGCTTGGGGTCTGTTGTTGATTGGAAGAATTGCCCCGTTGGCCTTGATAATTGCTCACGTATTGCACATCTTTATTCTGCCCATCATAACCATCATCTTGGAATCCACCACAATTATTGTCAAATTGCTATGAATTCCCTTGGTTCTGTTAACCTCTTTGTCTTCTTTTCTTCACTAGCATGTTGACACCCTCCATGACATTAACTTGGAAAGGATTTTGAACTTGTTACAACTGTGCCTTTGCTAGTTGTTTCATTGTACTTGTCAGCTCATCTATAGTCTGCCCATGATCATGTAACTCTTTATGAAAATGAGTGCCCGTGGGGTCACCCTGGGGCACATTGGCTCTACTTTTCCAAGTGGAGGAAGTGTCAGCCATCTCATCAAGAATGTCACAAGCCTCATCATAACAGCTTCATGAAGTTGCTCCCAGTAAGTTGGTTCACTGCGCACTGGTTTGTTGTGTTAATGCCCCAGTAGAAAGTCTGTTGCCTCAGTCATATCATTGTTGGGCATTCCTTTACCATTGTTATAGCGCTTCCAAATCTCATGCAATTGTTCAGTGGGATCTTGTTTGAAAGCCAAGATCTCGTCTCTCAATGCTGTCATATGACCCAGTGAGAAGAACTTTGCAATGAACTTATCTGCCAACTCGTCCCAAGTAGTGATGGAATGGTTGGGAAGTCGCTCGATCCAATCCAATGCCTTCCCTCTAAGTGAAAATGGGAAGAGTCTCAACCGAAGTGCATCCTCAGACACATTAGTTTGCTTGCTTCCCAACAGGTATCCACAAACCCCTTGAGATCTTTGTAAGCATTTTGATTGGCAGCGCCCGTAAAATACCCACGCTGCTCTATCAATGTTAGCATCACATTGGTAATTTGAAAATTTCCCGCCCAGATCCGGTGTGGGACAATTGTACTTGCACAGCCTTTGTTTGGAAGCACTCGAGGAGCCACCCTTGGAGGTGACAGAGGAGGGTCTAAAATATTGTCATTGGCATGTTGACCTCTACATTGTTCTTGAGGTACAAGAGGCACCTCATCATCTTCGACATCATGTACCTCCTCCCCCGCAATCACATTTCCAAGAGGGTCATTGTTGTTTGCTGCCATTTGGTACCTGGAGTTGTGACACACAAAAATTAGTAACGCAAAAAGATATAAGAACAATACGCAAATTATTTAGATAGATAGCCAAAACAGTTAACTCCCTGGCAATGGCGCCAAAAAAGTGATCGAGGCCAACCCTATACTACTACAAATTAGCAAGAGAGGTCGAAGCAGCTTTTACCTGAGAAGGTCAGGATCGATTTTTACAAGGAGCTAGAGATTGGAGTTGAGTTTCTATCTAAATTGGAGTTGCATAATTTTTCCTAATTGCACTTCTAAACATTGTTGGTTTTGATTTTACTTTTAATTTTACACTACTAAGATGCTACATTAGGCCAAGCAAAGCTAAGAGTAAACTATTGAAGGTAGTCTAAAGAGGTAAAAGGCACTAGGGAAGTGACTATCTCCTAGGTGGATGATTGATGGATTCTCGAGTCTAAGGCTAGATTGTCATATTTGGGGAGTATTATATAACCATTGCACGATTCTACACACTCTATACCTCTTGTTAGTTCGAGTGATTTTGGCCCAATTGACTTTCTCAAGATCAATTAGGTATGATAATTTGTGCAACCAATAAGGGTTCAAGCCGGGTATTACTATATCTAGGTTTAACCCTTTAATTGGGGCTATCAATATCTTGAATACACCCTAATTCCTCGTTGGACCAATTTCATAGACTTAGGCTCTCTTTCTCAAGAAGAACCAAAGTCAACTAGGCATAAACTAGTGTTTGCAACCACTAATTCAATATCAAAACCCTAAATTAGTCCAAATATCAAACACCCACAGACAATCAAGCATTAAAACACAAGACCCATCAATTACCCACACTAGGATTGATCCACAACCTAGCTAATGGGTCTATCTACTCATAATTATAGAAAAAAATAAAGAATTGGATGAAGAAAAACCCATAATATTTAATTACTAGATAAAAATTGAATATTCAATGATGAAACTAAGTAAAATTACTCAAAATGGCAAAAGAGTACTGGTCACTAGTGCAGCTTATCGTCAAAATAGAACTGATAACCTAAAAATGGAAAAAAAATTTATTTATACTAGGCCAAATATTTCGGACAAAAATACCCCTGTGGGGCTAGTGCAGACCGCACAAAGTCGAGTGCCACCGCACTAAGACTCTTAGCTGAAATAATATGCTCTCTGAACTTGAGCTTTGCGGACCGCACAAAGTCGAGTGCTGTCGTGGTGTCTTCTGTTGCGGTCCGCACAAAATGGACCGCGGACCACATTGGGAATATTCCTCTAACTTGACACTCTCTCAACTTGGTATTTGCGATCCGCACAAAGTTGAGTACGGCTGCAATGAAGTCAATGTGGTCCGCACAAAATACTTTGCGGCTGCATTGCTTGGCTGCCTGAAATGATCCTCCTCTGAATCTCCTCTTTGTGGACCGCACAGAATAGTGTGCGGCCTCACTAGTCCTGATATACTGAGCTTGGCCTTGCTCTTGGTACTTGTGTATGTTTCACTTCTTTTTGAGCTAGTTTGGACGAATTATCACCTTGTTGACCAAACCCTGCAATCAAGTACAACATGTGAGCCTTTGGGACTATTTTGTACATATTTCTAATCAAAACTTAAGTAAGAAGGAGTGTAAAATGCATCATAATCCCTAGTTATCAACCTTTACCCCAGACCCGGCCTCTCGCGCCTCTAGTAGGGGCGCGGGTGTTTAGTTATTTGATCCGATTGTACGTATCCTCATCATTTGTGGGAGAATAGAAAGACATATTTAGAAATCCGAAGTCAACAATTTCACACGGTAAGGAATCGAAGAAGTGATGATTTTCCTAACAGTTACATAACCTCTCGAAGATAAGTACAAATATCTCCATACCGATCCGCGAGGCTCTACTAAACCTGCTTGTGACTTATGACCTTATAAACCTGGAGCTCTAACACCAATTTTTTACGATCCCAAATTTCCTTTGTAGAATGTCGTGACAACACCTAGTATCTAAGATTAAGTAAGCCAAACAATAAGCGAAAACATTAAATATAACATAGAATTTCAAAACTCCAAAATATCATAAATGGAAACTATAAACCCAATGCGTACAACTCCCTAAAACTAGGTGAGATATTAGTCACAAGCTCTAGATATAGTGCTGGAAAATCCTATACATCATTGTCTATAAATGTATAAAGAAATAAGGAATATCATGATAGAAAGGGACTCCGAAGCCTGCAGACATAGGTAGGTGTACCTTGAAGTCTCTAAAAGCAAGCTCAGAGCGCTAGTACCGGGACTGATAAGATATACCTGGATCTTCACAAAAATATGTGCAGAAGTGTAGTATGAGTACACTACAACGATACTTAGTAAATGCCAAGCCAAACCTTGGTAGAGTAGTAACGAGGTCATGTCAACGCCCTACTAGAGATAATAAGAAACAAGGCAGAAGATATAAGAATATAATAATAATGACAAAGGAAATGAAACCATAAAGAATTTACGGAAAGTTAACAACACGAAATCAAGGAAGTTATTAGAACATGAAAGGAAATATGGATTTTACATATTAAGAAAACAACAACCAAACAAATACAACAAGTAGAGAAAAAACAACAGGGGGCCCTCGTAGTCCCAAATCATAAAAATAACTCACAATTTTTCCTTATATCATAGTGGGAGCCTTTACATTTACTTTTGAAAATTATTTTTCTGAAATAGCACCCCGCATTTTAGCTCACTTTATCACGCTGTATGGCTTATAGTAGTTCCCCTAATAGGCGCGCGTATCAGGCCCACCTTATCTCAACGCATGTGTTTCAATGCCCAGATCTTATACCACCGCATGTGTATCAATAGCAACAATAACACGATATAAACCTCGCGTAAATAACCAAACAATCCTCCTAACGATAACATGAATGCCAAAGCAAAACAAATCAATAAAACAATAATTCACAACTTACACTTTTCCTCAATAGAAAACACGTCCTTTGCAACTCAACACCAAACATAACAACTAGATAGTTCAAGGATAGCAAATCTCAAGTAAAGAATTCCACAGTTAAATAATGAGTAGGGAATCAAGAAATCAACTAATTCAACTAAACATGTAGTATAAATTGCAAATAAGAGATAAGACAAGTAGACATGTAAAATTAGACTAAATATTGTGACTATAACATATTAAACCAACTCAATTAAAGAATTAAAAAAACTTATATGGCTAAGAACCATAAATTTTACATTTAGCCCGTGTATGCACTCGTCACCTTGTGCACACAGCTTTCACATTTCAAAATTATTACAACAATACTAAATCCTATGGAAAATTTCTCCCACATAAGGTTAGACAAGTCACTTACCTCAAACCTGCTAAATCAATCAACTAAAAGGTCTTTCCCTCGATTTTCCAACTCTGAACAGCTCGAATATAGCCAAATAATTTCATACGATAAATATAACTATAGAAAAGTATTTTAATTAATGAAATTATGACCATAGAAAAGAATTGAAAAATCGCCCCTAAAAGTCGACGCGGGTCCGTGTCTCGGGACACGGTCAAAATTATAAAATCCAAACACATATCCGATATCGTGTCCAACCACACAAGAATTATCCAAATCCGACATCATTTTGTCTTTCAAAACTCAAAAACTTAGTCTAAGAACTTCTACACTTTTTTCCCAATTTTCAAACTCCAAAACACTAATTAGAAGATGTAATTAACATTTATATTCATGGGAATTAATCTAAAATGAGCCCAGAATCCTTACCCCAACAACCCTCAAAAATTTTCCTCAAGCTAAGCTCCCAAAATTCCAATATGAAAAATAAAGCAAAACCCTCAAAAATCCCCTTTCTGCCCAGTTAAAGAGCATCTGCGGGCCCTTTGTCGCATCTGCGACGACACACTTGTGAAAAAATCATCGTAGGTGCGGTCCAAGCTTAAGTCCAGGGTTTCAGCTTCTACAGATAAGATCTCATATTTGCGAGCCCGCCTCTAACAAGAAACAATCGCATCTGCGGTCAAACCCAAGGTTGTTTCCCCAAGTTCTGCTTCTACGAAGAAAGCCTCCGCATTCGCGATTTCGCTTCTCCGGACAAATGATCACACCTGTGATCCCAGGTGGGCTAGAAAAATCTACTTCTGCAACCAGTGGCTCACATTTGAGAGCCTGGACTTGCGGTCAATCCCTCCGCAGGTGCGAAGACACCAGAACCAGCCCAGCACTTCAGCAAATCACTAAGACCAAAAATGATCTTATTTCCATCCCATTCACACTCGGTGTACCCCATTCGAATATACCAGCAAGTTCTAAAATACGTAACGAACATATATAATGACATAAATCACATCAAACAATATAAATTTTAGGAATCGCACCCCAAGTTCAAGCTATGAACTATGAACTGTCAAAACTAACGTCGATTCATACCAAAACAACTCCGATTGACAATAATGTTTCACTTATGTCATAAATGACATTATGGAGCTATTACAACTTCCGGAATCGGAATCCGACCCCGATATCAAAAAGTCCACTCCCGATCAAACTTTCCAAAATCTTTCAATTTTTGCCAATATACATCGAAACGACCTACGAACCTCCAAATCAGTATCTGGGCAGACTACTACGATAAAATCACCCTATTTAGCTATTGGAATCGTCAAAACTCCACTCTAGAGTCATTTTCACAAAATTCAAATTACAGTCAACTCCTACGACTTAAACTTCCAACTTAGGGACTATGTATCTCATTTCACTCCGAAACTCACCCGAAACTAAAACCAAACACCCAACAAGTCATGTAACCACAACGTAATATAGATGAAGAATAAATTAGAGGATTGGGGCTAAAATATTCAAAATGACATGCCAGATCGTTACAAGTTAATTTTGTGCGTGTGTTTTGAAGTTAATGAAAAAATAGTACTTTGCATTTCTGAATTATGTTTATCTGAAGTACTCATGTGGGTTTGCATTTTAGTATAGTCAACGGAAAAAGGGTTCTTCTCATATTGTTGTTTCCTTTCTCATGTAGGTTTGCATTTTAGTATATCTATTGATGGGTAATTTTGATTTCTGAGAACTTGAAGTATTGTTTGGGATTTATACAATCAAGAATTGAGCTATATGTTAGTAAATTCATACAATATTCTTATTTGTCATGTCGTGGATTTTGATAGAGAACATGGATGAAGAATGTCAAACCTTTTTCTTCATATTTTTTAGGTTTTAATATTTATTGAATTATCCAGCTTCACATGTGTGTACCCAAGAATTATAAGGAGAGCATTTTCTTAATTGTTTCTTATTCTTTTTAGATTTTTATGGGGTCTTGAATTAGTATCTAAGAAAGGTGAATCGTTTGTATCATTTCTTTAAGAAATTCTAAAATTAGTTGGGATGGTCTATATGAATCATCTACAATGTAATCGTCTATACCCATTTTATTAGTACTAAAATATATTGCTCCTTCAATAAAAATAGGAATTCTTAATAATTAGTTCTTTGAACATCAAGTCTCTAACCGGAATTAAAGGACTCTAACAATTATCATCCTTATTTCAGTTACTATGCAATTCTCTGATTGGGTTAGGGAAGCTTGAACAATATTGATTTACACGAATTCTTTGATTGTGTTTGGGTCTAATTTAAATATAATCAATTGAGTATGTGAATCTTGAAAGTGAATCCATTTTTAATTTTACACAAAAAGAGATAAGGCAATTAAATTCTGATATCTTTTCTTCCTAATTTCTTATCTTGTATTAAGAAATTTAACAATATGGTATATGGGAAAACTCTAAAAAAAAGAGCCCTCATTCTATCTATGCTTGTCTGTTAAATATGACAAACAATGTTGATGTCTATCACTCGTTTATGAAGGATTGTAGTAAAGTGTAAATTCTTTTAACAAAGAAGCTTCCCTTTTTAGTTGCTGTCCAAATTAGGGAAGAGCTAGCTGAATCATACTTGTCCAATTTGTAGATATTTGATTTCTCATGTAGATGTTAATTTTGTGTGTGAAAGAATTAGCTGAAACATACAACTTAATCCGAAAATTAGTTGGATAAGTATTGTCATTTTGTGGATTGAGACTCTGTGAACAAGTTTATAATTTAGATTTTATCTATTTATACATGCTGACTTTTTTATTTTTGCATTGTGTAGAGATATATTTTCATCTAATACGATTCCCATAACTCAACTATTCGTTTTGTTTCAATCTTAGCTTTTGTTGGTTTAACTGGAGCTTCAGCGTTCAAGTTTGAGCAGGTACAATTTGTTTCGTTATCTGAAAGTAGTTTGATTTTTCATACTTTTGCATTGTGCAGAGATATATTTTCGTCCAATTAATGTCCCATAACTAAGCTATTTGTTTTGTTTCAATCTTTGCTTTTGTTGGTTTAACTGGAGCTTCAGCGTTCAAGTTTCAGCATGTATAATTTGTTTCGCTATCTGAAAGTAGTTTGATTTTTCATACTTTTGTTTGTGGCTATTTTCGGTGGCTATTTTTGTTCTTTGGTGTAACGACCCGACTGGTCATTTTGAGCAATTGCACTTTGCTTGGTTGTTTGAGTGAATGAGTAGCTCCTTAGGAAGTATTATGACTTATGTGAATCATCGGTTTTGGTTTTCAGGTTATTTGGAAGAATTATTCTCAACTAGAAGCTTTAAATTTGAAAGGTTTGATCAAGTATTGACTTTTTAGAATTTGACCTCGGATTGGATTTCTAATGGTTCTGTTAGCTCCGTTGGGTGATTTTACACTTAGGAGCATGTCTGGATTGTGATTTGGAGGTTCGTAGTAAGATTTGGCTTGAAATAGCGAAAGTTGGAATTTTGGAATGTTTGACCGGGAGTGGACTTTCTAGTATTGGGGTCGGATTCCAATTCTGGAAATTGGAACAGGTTTATAATGTAAAACGTGACTTGCGCACAAAATTTGAGGTCAATTGGACATGATTTGATAAGTTTCGACATCGGTAGTGGAAGTTTGATATTTCACGTTCATTGATTTCGAATTGAGGTGTGATTCATTGTTTCGATGTTGTTATATGTGTTTTGAGACCTCAAGTATGTCTGTGTTATAATATAAAACTTTTTAGTATGTTCGAACAGGAACATACTCATCTCCGACTATAAGTCATCTAGTACCGAGGAAGAAGGGTAATCCAACCCTGTTGAGACATCTCTCTCCAGATATCAATACTTCAGACAAATCTATATCCAAGGAAATCCATCCCTCAGAAATATCATCCGCGCCCACTGTGGGTGTGCAGACTCCGGAGGGGCTCCTACAGCCCAAGCGCTATCATAATTAATATAACTACTGCGATATGCAGTCCGACCCCATAATCTATCACTTAAAATTAGGCTCTCGGCCTCACTCAGTAATCACTCTCCAGTCTCACCCTTGGGCACACAATGTCATGAAAACTAGCCCGGGAACAATGATATGCTAAGCCAATAATAACAACTAAAACTGAGATATCATATGAAAAGCATGAATATGATTGAGTACAAAATAACAGTGAAATCAATGAAATGATAGCAAGAAACGACAACTACGAGTCTTAACAGTATCGGCATAAAGCGCTAGCATGATATCTAGCATGCTTTACAACTCAATTACTTTATCACATAATGGAAATACGGATATTAATAAGTAAGAGTCATTAAACGGTGCCATAGAATGAACCAAGTCATGATTCTTATGGTGCATGCCCGCTTAACCGTCACTTGGCATGTGCGTCACCTCAATACTAACCACATAATACATTGTTCGGGGTTTTGAACCCTTGGAACCAAGTTTGAAAGCGTTACATATCTCAATCGAGCAAAAAACCTACTCTGAAATTCCATTTCCTCTCGACTCGGCCTCAGAACGTCCCGAATCTTTCCACAAGCAATACAATACGATCAATATAGGCTAAAGGATCTACAAGAAAAATACCAAATTATAGGCCAAATACCGAAATTCACTCAAACCTGGCCCCCGAGCCCACGTTTTGAAATCTGAAAAAAATTACAAAACTAGAAAGTCATTCTCTTACGAGTCTACCCATACTAATTTTATCAAAATTCGACATCATTTGGTCTCTCAAATCCCTAAATTACTCTTTCAAGAATTCTTCCATTTTTCCCCCAATTTATTTACCCCAATTCCCAATTTAGATGATAGATATCAAGATACTATTATGAAATTTAACAAAAATCAAATAACGAAAACTTACCCCAATAAACTCCTTAAAATGCCTTCAAAAATTACCCAAATTTGTGGTCTCTAGCTCAAAATATGAAGAAAAAAAATGGGCCCAAACCCTTAATTTTGAATATAACACTGTCTTCCCAGATTTTCGTCTTCACGAACACGGCCTCCCTTTCGCATTCGCGTAGAAAAACTTCACTACCTACTCACTTCACTCTTCGCGAATGCGACACACTCCTTACAAACGTGATGCCTTACAAGCTCCAACCTTCGCGAACACGTAGAACAATGAACCTGGGTTCCCCAGCTGCCTCTTCTCTTCTTCATGAACGCGATATTCCTCTCACGTTCGTGATGCGCTCAACTCCTGAACCATCCCGAACGCGTTCCTTACTTCGCGAATGCGAAGAAAAATTCCCCTTTGATCTCCAGATACTGTTCGCGAATGCGAGACCTACCTCGCGGACGCATAAGAGGAAACTAGTAACATAACATACCAGCAGACCAGCTATCCCTCAAAGGCCATAATTGGTCCGTTAACCAATCGAAACTCACCTGAGACCCTCGGGACCTCAACTAAATATACCAACACATCCCACAACATTATACGAACTTAGTTAAACCTTCGAATCACTCAATATAACATAAAATCACCAAATTACATTCGGATTCAAGTCTAAGAATTTCCACACTTCCAAATTCCCCAAACGATGATGAAACCCACCAAACCATGTCCGAATAACCTCAAATTTTGCATATAAGTCAGAAATGTCACCACGGACTTGCTCCTGAAATTCTATTCCAACCACGATATCAAAATTTCCACTGCCTACCAAAATTGCTAAAATTGTAACTTTCACCAATTCAAGCCTAATTTTACCACGGGCCTCCAGATTACATTTCGAACGCTCTCCCAAGTCCACAATTACCTAACGAAGCTAACGGAACCATAAAAATTCAAATCCGAGATCGTTTATGTAACGACCCAACCGGTCGTTTTGAGCCCTAGCGCATCGTTCAGTAGTCTGAGGCCATGAGCAGCTTCATTTCAGGTATTGTGACTTGTTCGCATGGTCGAAATTTAAATTCAGGAAGATCGGAGTTAAATTTAAATGAAAATTCTCATTTGAGAAGCTTAAAGTTGAAAAAATGAACTAGGATTGGATTTTTAAGTAAACGACCTCGGAATCGGGATTTGAAGGTTCCAGCAGGTTCATATGATGATATTGGACTTGGGTGTATGCCCGGTTCGGGTTTTGGATAACCCGGGAGCGTTTTGGCGCCAATTGTGGAAGGTAGCATTTTGGAAGAAATTTCTTAAGTTTGGCTCAGAGTGCATTTTAGCGTTGTCGATGTCTGTTTGCGATTCCGAGACTGGAAATAGCTCCGTATGGTGATTCTGGAGGTTGGAGCATGATCGAAAGTGAATTCGGAGGCCCGTAGGTCATTTTGAAGCCATTTGGCTAAAAATAGAAATTTGAAGGTTTTTGAGGAGTTTGACTGGAGGTTGACTTTTTGATATCGGGGTCGGAATCCAATTTCCAAAGATGGAGTAGGTCCGTAATATCAAATATGATTTCCCTGCAAAATTTGAGGTCAATCGGAAGTGATTTGATAGGGTTAAACATCGGAAGTAGAAGTTTGAAATTCTAAAGTTCATAAAGCTTAAATCGGGGTGTAATTCATGGTTTTAGCATTGTTTGTTGTGATTTGAGGCCTTGAGCAATTCCGTAATGTATTTTGGGACTGGTTGGTATGATTGGTTGGGGTCCCAGGGGCGTCGGGTAGATTCCGGATGGCTAACGGAACGATATTCGCCTTATGAGGATTGATGTTTTTCTGGTATAAGTGCAGCAGAATTTTACTCTATGCGATCGCATGAGGAGGTCTGCAATCGCATAGAGAAAGGGGAGAGGAGTTGGAATTATGACCTATGCGATCGCATGAGGTGCAATGCGATCGCATAGGAGGAAGGCTGGACCTTATGCGATCGCATAGTGCAATTTGGGAGGTAAAATATTTTTTGCCTATGCGATCGCAGGGCTGCGGTTGGGATCGCATAGAAGGGTCGTCTGGGCAGTGTTATTTTAAATCGGGTTTTGGCTTAATTCACTTCATTTTTCTTCCATGGGAACGATCTTGGAGCAACTTTTGAGCGTCATTTTCATCATCAAGCATGAGGTAAGTGATTTCTACTGGTTTTGAGTTGAATACAAGTTTATATACGGATTAAGGCATTTAAATTAGAGTAAATATTGAGATTTTGGTTGAAAACCTAGAAAATTATAATATTGAATTTTAGCCACGATTTTGAGTATGGAATTAAGAGAAAATTACGTATTTGAGTTCCTAAGGTCATGGGCAACCTTTATCTTCAAAAAATATTGGATTCCGGGCATGTGGGCACGAGGGCATTTTGGTCATTTCACTAAGCGGAGTTGGGAATTTGTATAATCTGAATTTTTAACAATTATTTGAGCATGTTCTCATTAGTTTGTGGTTAATTGACTAGTTTTGGTGCATTGTGCATTGGTTCAAGCCTTCGGAAGAATGTAGAATGCCGGTTATGAGTCTTCGGAGCGAGGTGAGTTGCATTTCTAATCTTGTGAGGGGGAATATACTCCATAGGTGAAGTGATTTATTATGTGCTCCTATTTGTGGGGGCTACGTACGCACGAGGTGACGAGAGTCCGTGCGTAGCTACTATCATGCTATTGTCCGGATAGTTAGGACCCAAAAGCACGTTGCACGTGGATTAATTGTGAACCCATCGGTAGCTTGAATTGTTTAACTCACATCGAATTAGTAAGTAAATTTTTAAAAGGATTAAACTTCATTTCTTAAATTGTTAAGGGAGAATTTGTTTTATTTGAATAAATATTCCTCGATAAGTTCTTATTTGACTGATTGAGCATGTATTTTATGTGTGCCTGCGTTGCATGGATGATTCACGAGCAGGATAACTGTTTATTTACGGAACGGGCCCAATGCCTCGGTGAGAATAGATGCATCTATGGTTCGTTCCACTCGACCCTCGGCGGTGCACAGTTTACATTCCTGTTGGAGCGGGTCGTCGCCTCGGTGTAATTTGCGCATGTTTATCTGTAACATGAAAATTGTAAATGTGGAATTGGCCCTACGTGGCTTGATATAAACTGATAAGATAATAAAGAACAGACTTTAGAAGACCTTGATTTATTGTTGAAGGTGTTTACCTATTTTTTTGGCTTCACAATTAGAACTTCTATACAAATCCATGATTATCCTCGCACTTATAGAATATTGCTAATTGACCTCTAGTGAGTGTCGGAGTTGGCTATCTCGTCTCTAACCCTTCGGGATTAGGCGGGATACTCACTGAGTACACATTGATTACGTACTCACACTACACTTCTGTGCATTTTTGTTGCACATGTATATATACCTCTAGCAGCCTATTAGGTGTAGCAGCACAGACGACTATGGGAGTAGGTGAGCTGCATTGTTTGAGATGGCCCGCAGTCAGTGTATTTCCTTTCAGCGTTTTATTATTTATTCCCTACTATATTTCGGACAGATGTTGTATTTTACTTTTCTTATCGATAGTTGCTCATGTACTTGTGATACTGGATTTCTGGGATGGGTTTCAACGGATTTCTACTAATTGTTATTATTTACATTTGAATTCAAGTAGTGAACTTTTATTTATGAAAATGGAAGGAAAAACCTTAGGTTTTCAAAAGTATAAAAGATGAATTAATTGATAATTTAGTTGGCTGGCCTGACAGAGGTGTCCGGCGCCACCACGACCCTTAGTTGATTTTGGGTCGTGACAACATGGTATCAGAGCACTAGGTGCCCGTCGGTCTCACGAGTCATGAGCAAGTCTAGTAGAGTCTTGCGGATCGGTACGAAGACGTCTGTACTTATCCTCGGGATGCTACAGGGCAGTTAAGAGTACTTCCCTTCTTGATTTCCTTTTCGTGCGGTTCGATTCCTTTGAGGCTTATGCCTTTGATTTCTTCCTACTCAATCTTATGTGAGGGTTTGTTATAAATTAAATATTGAAGGATTGTAATGGCACTCTAAATGTAGTGGGGATGATTTTCCCGGTATAGTTGATTGGACTATTATAGTCGCACTTTGGAGGGATATTTCATTGTTTCAGCTCAGTAATAGAACTTCTAAGAGCCTTGTAACTAGGCACAGGTTGCCATAATGCTTATGAGCAATTATTCCACAATGTTTTTGTGATGGTAGGGTGGTTGCCCACGTGTCTGGGCAGTGAATGAATTGAAGGCAGGTTTACTCAGTGTGTAATCAAAGGGATTCGATATTTCATTCCCGATAGGGGAAAAGGCAGTCAGACTAAGAATGGTCAGGTGTGGGCTAGTGGAAGTAATGAGGCTTGGTATTTGCAAGCATGGTTGAGATTTCTTTTATGAGAGGGTGTCGTGGTCCTGATTGAACGTACTAAGTTATTGGTGTTATAATATGCTACAATTTGCCTTTATGGCAGGATGTTGTGAAATATTATTAGAGGTACAACTGTCAGATATCGCATGATACGGTGGTTTAAGATCGAATCAGAATTTCTAATATTGATGGCTCGATAAAGATGACCTTTGGAAAGGTTTAAAGTTAGCAGCAATGGTGGATTCAAGTTCCATGAAGATAGATTTTATTTGAGGCAACAATTGAGCAGCAAAGTATGAGGAAGGACATATGGGAAGTGCCAGGCGGTGTTTAAAATTTCTAGAAGGCCAAGTATGAGAAGCAAGGTGAAGTGACCGATTAAGGAGATGAGTTCCACCAAAGTGGGAGAGTGGCGAGGGTTGCATATGGGCTTGGTAGTTGGATGACTACGCGCCTTAAAGAGAGTTTGGATCGAATTGGGGATTTTAATGATTGGTGATTGAAGCCTGCGTGTATGATGTGAAGTACGGGCTATTATGCAGCAGAAGATTGATATAGCGAAAAGGAGCTGCTTGAAATGGAGGAGGGTGCAGCATAACCCTTAATTTGGAAGGATGTTGCCGCGCATTTAATTGATGTCTGCGAGGGGCGGATGGACTTGTGCAACTGGAAGGTGAGCTCGAATTCAGGATGGGCTATTTGTGTCATAGTGAATGTACCCCGTGCAGTGGTGTAGGAAGATGTCGGGAGGTGATTCCCCTAGGTGGGTTATTCCCCGTGAGCAGATTAGCAGTTGTATGGTTGGCGAAGCTTCTGCAAGGAATTATATTGGTTGTTCAACAAAGAGATCGGTCGTACGAATGTGGATGATGACTCAGAATATGAAAGATGGGGATATATAGGAAGATCCCGAGAGATTTTGATAATTGAGGGCACGAGGTTAAGTCAATAAGAGGTAAAAAGGTCGGGCGAAATCAAGAATGGTGAAATGATGGCTTCAAGCTAAGTGGGAGAGTCCCACCACTTATGATTGGGATGTATGATTAACTACTTGCGTGATTTCTGGTTATTAGCATATTGATGGATTAATCCAGCTACGAGAAAAGACCATAAGTAGTAAATTGAGCGGAGGAATTATTAAGGATGTGCTATGGTTAGCCTTCTTGGCTCATGTTCGGACTTGGAAAAAGGTTCAAGATTTATGCCTCGTATAGATACAGGTTTCAGAGGAAGTGATTTCGCCGGGTGCTTCGCTGAGAGAGTATTCGTGTCTTATAAGAATTATGGAGTGAATTATATTTGGGACCAAGTCCGAGCAGGTGGCTCTCAATAATGTTTCTAGTGAATTCAGAAGTTAAAGTGTGGTGCTTAACGACTTCAAGCCTATAAGTACAACTGAGAATCAAGCTTTGTAGCAGCTTATAAGAAGGTGCTCAGAATGTTCTATGATGTGTTACTTTGTGGTGTAGGATTTGAGAAATGTGAAATAATTCGTGAGATTTGAGACAGCATGGTCTCGCAATTCAAGGTCACTCGGGGTGAGTATAGAGGGAGTATGTTATGCGTTGAAGAGAATTAGTATTATTTCCAAAGCAATCAAGGATAAATTGGAGAGAAGGGGATTGATTAGCCATAGTTGAATTTGGCATGTTGAGGTCTTTGATCTGTTCATTCAGCGTGATCGAGTTATGCGTTTGATTTGTGGCGGTACGTGTGAGGTTTATCGGCTGCCGTAATTGATAACATTATAAACCATTCTACTGTTGTGGCTTGTTATGTGGAAGCAAATTTCGGAAGGGCTGTGGTGGCTTGGACCACTACTTGCAGATTTGCATATTCTACGGTTATGGGAATTTACCTGTGTGTTGCTATGATTCTCCCGAAGTGAGTTAAGTGAAAAGTTCGTATATGATGAAGTGTTAAAATATTAATGATTTCGAAGTTATGATGAAAAATCATGTTTTATCGTATGTTGGCACGTTGGGTGCAGTGAGTAGCATGGAAATACGAAGTGAGGATCAAGGTTGCAGTTCAGTGTTGACAAGATGACACGGGCTCGGATGAGCAAGGGAAGGGTTGAATGATTAAAGTAAGTTGGGGTTGTCTTCAGCGTCACCTGAGATTGGTGTTTTGTAACGAGGGCTTGTATCATGGTTAATGATTCTTGATCGCTTATCAACGTTAGTGCGGTCGGTGGGTTGGAGGTAAGACCCAGTTAATTGTTATGGTAGATTGTGGGAGNTGAGGAATTTGGGTAATATCATTGCTTTGAGAATTTATGCCTGGAGGGCACCTTGTTTATTGGGTTATGAACCGAGGAGGTTTGCTCCGGTTATGACGGTTGTTCTGGTGTGTTATAAGAAGAAGGAAATTAGTATGGACCTTTGAAAGGTTATTGACATAATTTGATGTGATCAGGATCGACTTGAGGTCGGTGGATGGGTTTAAATGTGAATATGGGCTCTATGACAGGCCAGTTGTGTTCATTTCAGTAATGCACTACTTATGGAGTAGTCAGGGTGTTATCTCGTTGTCAGATACTTCATGGAGTGATGTGCTGTGTGAGTTGTGAGACGGCCTGAGAAATTGTGTATGTGTTGAGGACCCGCGTGGGAATGTCGTATTATGAGCACATGGCTCTTGAGATTCAGATCTTGTACTGCCTCTCAGTTGTGCTTGAGTTTTGTAGCCTATAGTGTTATGTGCTTTCTCAGGGATGGTATTATCTTAACATGCTTGCGATCGAAATTCGATATTTTTATTGTAATGAGTAGGTTTAGCTCTCTATGTGTGGATCAGGTGGCACGCCGCCATAGGTATGTTATTTGGATCGGGTTGCGTGCCGCAACAGTGTGATGTCTAGTCTGGTCCTCTATATGTTATTTTTTTTTTGTGTTTCGCTTCCTATCTTCTAAGGAAGGTCCGTACTAGTGCGGGGGTTAGGTAATTCCTTCCACAGTTCGATTTCCATATGTGTTGTGTTCGGATTGGTGGCCTATTGGCACATTATGGAGTCATTTGAGACTTTTGATCGCATTCGGAGTGGCTTATTGCCTGAGCAGTTCGTACCGGGTGAGACAAGATTATGGGATTTAAGATCAGTGCAATATGATTATATGAAGTATATTAAGGAGCAAAGGTCATTATTAGGTTTAAAATATGGTAATGTTTCTTGTCAGAAATATAGACTCAATGATTGGTTGACTCGATAGTTGATTATGAATTTGGACACATCCCATCCGTCATGGCGGTATTGTAAGAGTTAGAGTAAGACTTGCGTGTCATGAGGTGCAATGGGAGCATCTGATTCGTTGAATTTTTGGCTAAGTTGATCGGAGAATATTATGGTGATCCTGTGGACTGTGTTGCAAAGTAAGAATCTAGAAAAGTTATGCAATCATGTTTGAGTACATCGTGTAGTGATTGATATGGTGGTCGTATGTTGGAAACAGGCCTGGCATAGAATTCCGGATATTGGAATTGGGCTCTAAGGCTTATTTGCTTGAATAAAAGTGAATATCTTCAGATTTATCGAGCCAATGTGCTAAGCTAAGTTGTGGTAGCATGGGGAGGTGTATGAGAAGTTAAACATCAATTTTAGACTACGTTAGTATAGTTCTCAGCACGTTCGAGGATGAACGTATGTTCAAGTGGGAGAGAATGTAACGACCCGACAGATCGTTTTGAGCCCAAACGCGTCGTTCAGCAGTCTGAGGCCATGCGCAGCTTCATTTCAGGTATTGTGACTTGTTCGCATTGTCGAAATTTAAATTCAGGAAGATCAGAGTGAAATTTAAATGAAAATTCTCATTTGAGAAGCTTAAAGTTGAAAGAATGAACTAGAATTGGATTTTTGAGTAAACGACCTCGGAATCGGGATTTAAAGGTTCCAGCAGGTTTGTATGATGATATTGGACTTGGGCGTATGCCCGGTTCGGGTTTTGGATAACCCGGGAGCGTTTTGGCGCATATTGTGGAAGTTAGCATTTTGGAGGAAATTTCTAAAGTTTGGCTCGGAGTGCATTTAAGCGTTATTGATGTTCTTTTGGGATTCCGAGACTGGGAATAGCTCCGCATGTTTATTCTGGAGTTGGGAACGCGATCAGAAGTGAATTCGGAGGCCCGTAGGTCATTTTGAAGCCATTTGGCTAAAGATATAAATTTGAAGGTTTTTGAGGAGTTTGACCGGAGGTTGACTTTTTGATATCGGGGTCGGAATCCAATTCCAAAAATTGGAGTAGGTCCGTAATGTCAAATATGATTTGCGTGCAAAATTTGAGGTCAATCGGACATGATTTGATAGGGTTAAACATCGGAAGTAGAAGTTTGAAATTCTAAAGTTCATAAAGCTTGAATCGGGGTGTAATTCATGGTTTTAGTGTTGTTGTTATGATTTGAGGCCTTGAGCAAGACCGTAATGTGTTTTGGGACTGGTTGGTATGATTGGTTGGGGTCCCGGGGGCCTCGGATGGATTCCAGATGGTTAACGGATCGATTTTCGCCTTATGAGGATTGCTATTTTTCTGGTATAAGTGCAGCAGATTTTTACTTTGTGCGATCGCATAAGGAGGTCTGCGATCTCATTGAGCAAGGACAGAGGAGTTTGAATTTTGGCCTATGCGATCGCAGGAGGTGCAATGCGATCGCATAGGAGGAAGGCTGGACCTTATACGACCGCAGGCCCCTCTATGCGATCGCATAGTGCAATTAGGGAGGCAGCATTTTTTTGGCCTATGCGATCGCAGTGCTGCGGTTGCGATCGCATAGAAGGGTCATCTGGGCAATGCTATTTTAAATGTGATTTTGGCTCATTTTACTTCATTTTTCTTCCATGGGAGCGATCTTGGAGCAACTTTTGAGCATCATTTTCATCCTCAAGCATGGAGTAAGTGATTTCTATAGGTTTTGAGTTAAATACAAGTTTATATGCGGATTTAGGCATTTAAATTGGAGTAAATATTGAGGTTTTGGTTGAAAACCTAGAAAATTATAATATTGGATTTTGGCTACGATTTTGAGTATGGAATTAAGAGAAAATTACGTATTTGAGTTCCTAAGGTCATGGGTAACCTTTATCTTCGAAAAATTTTGAATTCCGGGCATGTGGGCCCGAGGGCATTTTGATCATTTCACTAAGCGGAGTTGGGAATTTATATAATCTGAATTGTTAACAAGTATTTTAGCATGTTCTCATTAATTTATCGTTAATTGGCTAGTTTTGGTGCATCGTGCGTTGGTTCAAGCCTTCGGAAGAATGTAGAATGACGGTTTTGAGTCTTCGGAGCGAGGTGAGTTTCCTTTCTAATCTGCTGAGGGGGAATCTACCCCATAGGTGAAGTAATTGATTATGTGCTCCTATTTATGGGGGCTACGTATGCACGTAGTGATGAGAGTCCGTGCATAGCTACTATTATGCTATTGTCTGGGTAGTTAGGACCCAAAAGCATGTTGCACATGGATTAATTGTGAACCCATCGGTAGCTTGAATTGTTTAACTCACATCGAATTAGTAAGTAAATTTCTAAAAGGATTAAAATTCATTTCTTAAATTGTTAAGGGAGAATTGGTTTTATTTGAATAAATATTCCCCGATAAGCTCTTATTTGACTGATTGAGCATGTATTTTATGTGTGCCTGCATCGCATGGATGATTCACGAGTAGGATAACTGTTTATTTATGGAACGGGCCGAATGCCTCGATGAGAATTGATGCATATATGGTTCGTGCCACTCGACTCTCGACAGTGCACAGTTTACATTCCTGTTGGAGCGCGCCGTCGCCTCGGTGTAATTTGCGCATGTTTATCTGTTTCTTGAAAATTGTAAATATGAAATTGGCCCTACGTGGCTTGATATAAACTGATAAGATAATAAAGAACAGACTTTAGAAGCCCTTGATTTATTGTTGAAGGTGTTTACCTATTTTTCTGGCTTCACAATCAGAACTTCTATACAAATCCATGATTATCCTCGCACTTATAGAATATTGCTAATTGACCTCTAGTGAGTGTTGGAGTTGGCTATCTCGTCTCTACCCCTTCGCGATTACGCGGGATACTCACTGAGTACATGTTGATTACGTACTCATACTACACTTTTGTGTATTTTTATTGCACAGTATATATACCTCTAGCAGCCTATTGGGCGTAGCAGCACGGACGACTCTGGGACTAGGTGAGCTGCATTGTTCGAGACGACCCGCAGCCAGTGTAGTTCCTTTCAGCATTTTATTATATATTCTCTGTCCACTGTATTTCGGACGGATGTAGTATTTTACTTTCCTTATCGATTGTGGCTCATGTACTTCTGACACTGGGTTTCTGGGATGGGTTTCAACGAATTTGTACTAAGTGTTATTATTTACATTTGAATTTAAGTAGTGAACATTTATTTATGAAAATGGAAGGATAAAACTTAAATTTTCAAAAGTATTAAAAGAAGAACTAATTGATAATTTAGTTGGCTGGTCTGACAGAGGTGTCAGGCGCCACCACGACCCTTAGTGGATTTTTGGTCGTGACAGTTTACATATAAGTCAACATCCGGTCAACTTTTCCAACTTAAGCCTTCACAAAAGAGACTAAGTGTCTCAATTTACTCCAAAACTACAACGAACTCGAACCAACTGACCCGGTAAGACATAATACAACTAAAGAACAGCAACTAAATCAGAAAAATGGGAAACGGGGCTGAAACTCACGAAACAACCAGCCAGGTTGTTACATAAACCCCATTCTTGCTCTTAGCTAGCTATCAGTTCATAAGATTCTACCTCAACTGCTGCTGGTTATAATTAATACCGCAGATATTATAGAAATAGGATCAAAATCCATGTGCAGTCAGATTATTATTGAAAATATGATTGATGGTTTCCTCCTCATGATTAGTATAACAATAACATTAAGAACACATCACAATACCAACCTTCTTAACTATATTATCAGTAGGAACCCTATTTTGAAGAAGTTTCAACATAAAGAAGGATATTTTAAAAGGAATCTTCCTGTATCAAATCTTCTGAATAGTTGAAGTAACCCCCAACCCCTCGTTATTATTTACGCCTTATCGGTAATTATGCCAGTGATTGAAAGCATAATGATTGAGCAAATAATTGCTGAAACATTTTTTTTTTTATTAGATGTAAAATATGAAAACCAAATGGGAAATCAACCAGCATGCGCTATTGGAATCGTCAAAACTCCATTCTAGAGTTATTTTTACATAATTTAAAATACGGTCAACTCCTACGACTTAAACTTCCAACTTAGGGACTATGTATCTCATTTCACTCAGAAACTCACCCGAAACCAAAACCAAACACCCAGCAAGTTATGTAACCACAACATAATATAGAGGAAGAATAAATTAGAGGATCGGGGCTAAAATACTCAAAATGACCTGCCAGATCGCTACAAGTTAATTTTGTATTTGTGTTTTGAAGTTAATGAAAAAATGGTACTTTGCATTTCTGAATTATTTTATCTAAAGTACTCATGTGGGTTTGCATTTTTGTATATCTATTTTTTGTTGGTTTCTTTTATGTCAACCGAAAAAAGGGTTCTTTTCATCTTGTTGTTTCCTATCTCACGTAGGTTTGCATTTTAGTATATATATTGATGGGCAATCTTGATTTCTGGGAATTTGAAGTATTATTTGGATTTTATACAGTCAATAACTGAACTATATGTTAGTCAATTCATATAATATTCGTATTTGCCATGTCATAGATTTTGATAGTTAGAGAACATGGATGAAGAAAGCCAAACTTTTTTCTTCATACTTTTTAGGTTTCAATATTTATTGAATTATCCTGCTTCACATGTGTGTACCAAAGAATTATAAAGGGAGCATTTTCTTAATTGTTTCTTATTCGTTTTAGATTTTTGGTCATGAATTAGTATCTAAGAAAGGTGAATCGTTTGTATCCTTTCTTTAAGAAAGTCTTAAACTAGTTGGGATCGTCTATATGAGTCATCTACATTGGAATAGTCTATACCCATTTTATTAGTACATGTTGACTTTTTTATTTTTTGCACTGTGCAGAGATATATTTTCGTCCAATTACGAGTCCCATAACTCAGCTATTTGTTTTGTTTCAATCTTAGCTTTTGTTGGTTTAACTGGAACTTCAGAGTTCAAGTTTGAGCAGGTACAATTTGTTTCACTATCTAAAAGTATTTTGATTTTTCATACTTTTGCATTGTGCAGAGATATATTTCCGTCCAATTACGAGTCCCATAACTCGGCTATTTGTTTTATTTTAATATTAGCTTTTGTTGGTTTAACTGGAGCTTCAGCATTCAAGTTTGAGCAGGTACAATTTGTTTCGCTATCTGCAAGTAGTTTGATTTTTCATAATTTTATTTGTGGCTATTTTCGGTGGCTATTTTTGTTCTTTGGTGTAACGACCCGACCGGTCATTTTGAGCAATTGCATTTCGCTTAGTTGTTTGAGGGGATGAGTAGTTGTGTTGGGTGATTTTGGACTTAGGAGCGCGTTTGGATTGTGATTTGGAGGTTCGTAGTAGGATTTGGTTTGAAATAGCGAAAGTTGGAATTTTAGAAAGTTTGACCGGGAGTGGGCTTTTTGATATTGGAGTCGGATTCCAATTCCGGAAGTTGGAACACGTCCATAATTTAAAATGTGAGTAAAGTGCAAAATTTAAGGATAATCGGACATGATTTGATAGGTTTCGACATCGGTTGTGCAAGTTTAAAGTTTCAAGTTCATTGATTTCTAATTGAGGTATGATTCATCATTTTGATATTGTTATATGTGTTTTAAGGCCTCAAGTAGGTCTGTCTTATGATATAAGACTTGTTAGTATGTTGAACAGGGTCCCGAGGGGCTTGGGTGAGTTTCAGATAGGTTTGGGTTGTGTTGCGCTTATTTTTTTATATTTTGACGTCCTCTTTTAAGCACAAATGGTACTACATTAAGCATATTATCTCTGATTTCGGTTTTTATTGAAGCATTAGATTGGTAACATAATTATGGAGCCATAGCAAAAAGAATCATCGAATTTAGACATCGTATGAGGATTTTATGGTCATTTTACTAAGAATTGGTTTGCCAGATTTTTCAGATTACTCACAAAATTGCCACTGAATTCGTGTTTAAAATTCTGCACTATTTTCAAATATTAAAACCAACATATTTTCTTCAATATAAGGTCAAATGGAGTGATTCAAGAGCCTAACTTGACTAAAATTTCACAAAGAATCCATTGAAGGTATCAAAAGTGAGTTTAGAGATAGTTTGGTATGAGAATCGAGGTAGAATAGATTGCAGAAAAATATATAAAATAAGAGTTTGTTCATTTGGTCATATTTTGAGTTGGGAATCTCAGATTTGGGCGATTTTGGTGGCAATTTTTACCATATGTATTGGGGTAAGTTTTCTCTACTCGGTGTTGGTTATATTTCATGAACCCATCTTCGTTTTTGGTATTTGATTGATGATTTCAAAGTGAAATTTGAGGGTTTTTGTCTAAAGTTTCATAAAGTGAATATTTAAGTTTTGAATATCGATTCGGAGTCACAATTGGATGAAACTTGTATGGTTGGACTTATAATTGAATGTGTTGTCGGCTTTGGTGAGTTTTGTCGGGTTTCAAAATGCAGGCCCGGGTTAGGCTTTTTGGCTGATTTTGGGCCTTTGACTAGTGATTCAACCTTTTTTAATTGGGATTGGTTTCTTTGGCATCGTTTGACGTATTTGAGTTGTTTTTGGTATTTTCGAGCCAGTCGGAGGTTAGAACATGCGATATGGCATTTTTGGAGCATCGTTTGGCTTGCTCGGTATTTGAATTGGCATGTTTGAGGTAAGTAGTGATTATAAATCTAGTCTTGAAGGTATGAAACCTCAAATTTCACATTGCATTACTATTTTCAGGTGATGCACATGCTAGGTAATGGGCTTGTGGGTGTGCACCATTGAGGATTGTGACTTGGTCCGTCCTGTAGAAATAATAAAGTTACATATTTGACTAAAACTATATGATGCTTATATGTTTTAAAAAGAATTTCCTATAAATTGGACTGAATGCCATATCTGGACCTTGTTCCAGAGCTGTTTGGACCCTTAGGGGCTTTTTCTTATTATCCTCTTGTTGTTTTTCATTTAAGATCTATACTCACTCATGCGGTGTTTAGTGATTTCCTAACTCAGTCTTTATTACTCCGGTTTGATGCATAAAATAATATTTTGGGTTGAGCACGATGTTTTACTGATAGCTCGAGTGGCTTGAGAGGTTTCTGATTAAGTGAGGCCGAGGGCCAGTATTGTGAGAATATTATGGGATCGGTCTGCACGCCGCAGCATGTTGTTATTGATTCATGATTTTGTGAGGCTGCGAGCCTAATTGATTTATGCCACGAGGTGGCTAGTTATGAGGCCGAGTGCCTAATTGATTTATGCCAAAAGATGGCTTCTTATAGCGCTTGTGCTATAGGAGCCCATCCAGAGTCTGTATACCCCCAGTGAGTGCGGGTACCATGATTAAATGATATGATATTTTTCCCGAGGAGTTATTTATGAGGGATTATGAGGTAATGCCCGAGGGGATGTATATGAGTGACTGTGAGATTTGCCCGAAGGGCTCTTTATGATTCATGCTTGCTCGAAGGGCTATTCTTAATATATGTTGCCCGATGAGCTATATACGAATGAGTTTTGCCTGAGGAGCTATTTATCTTTTCATCACTTTTACTCACTATTTCATCACTTGTTGAAAACGGTTTAAAGATGTTTCAAACGGTTTTACTGAAATTGGATTTAAATGAGCTGAGTTGATTCAAAACCCTGATTTTAAAATCTTGCTGTGTTTTCCTAAAATTTCATGTTATGAACTGTATATTTTTTTTGCTTGTCACTACTGATCAGTCTCTATTTACTTTTATTACTTATCGAGTTGGCGTACTCACATTACTCCCTATACCTTGTGTGCAGATAGAGGTAATTCTAAACTCGGTAACGGGTGTTTATTACTCAGTGGCAGGTCCATCGGAGTTAGTAAGGTAGATGCCTGGCGATCGCCGCCCTGCTTTACTCCCTTTTTATCTTCCCTTACTTTTATTCAGTTATTTCCAGGCTATGTTACTTTTGATATTGTCAGACGGTTGTAGTAGATGCTCATGACTAGTGACATCCCGATGTCGGGCTTTCTGTTTCGCATTTTTATTTTTTTGATTTACACTCCGTATGAAGTTTCTATATTAAATAAGTTTGGAAATTATCTTGAGAATGAAAATCTCATTTTGTTTTGGTAATCTGTAGGCTTGCCTTGTACCACGTTAGGTGCCATCACGACAAAGTTAGTTTTTGGTTGTGACAAGTTGGTATCAGAGCCTAGGTTACATAGGTCTCACGAATGATAAACAGGTTTGGTAGAGTCTCACGAATTGGTATGGAGATGATGTACTTATCTTCAAGAGGCTGCATAACCTTTAGGAAATCCCACATTCTGGAATTCTTATCATGCGACATTGATTCAGTTTGAAAGGTAACTCTTGAAATTCCTTCCACAGGTTTGTATGCGCGCATGAGCGCTCGGTATCAACTGTGCATTGACGACTTGTGATTCCCTGAATGAGAGGCGAGATATGATTTTTCTTTATTGATGTTGGGCCATTCTAAAGGACTTGGGGCCGAGCTTTGCCTATAGCTTGAGCACTGAGGTATTGATTATGTAAGCGCATGCTTTTGGATTTATATGTTCGTTAGTGTCCCTATTAGTGGAAGTGATGGCTGGATGGTTATATGAGGAGTATGATGTGACTGCGAGATGTGTTCATTTGATTTGGATGTGTCGAGGAGGGTCTGCTTGAGGGTAGGAATAACTATTTGGTGCTTGATTTCCATCTTGATTTGATGTATATCCACGAGTTATAGGTGTGTTTCATTGGGGATAAAGTAGATTTCATGTCATGATATGAGTTCAGACTCAGGAAGATTAAGTAATTGCGTGATGTTTTTGACGGTGGAAGGTATATAGAGATGTTAATTTGAGATGAAGCAGGTGGGTTATCTCATGCGGGGTGTCGTAAGGACGTGTGATCCCGATATTGTTTTGTAGCAAGTCCTCCTTTACCAATGAATTATATATGCTGCAGATTGAGTTTGGATCACATATGAGAGTTGTCTTGATTGTTAAGAGGGTGAATGCGAGATTTGCAGATGATTTGAAGTACTAGATGATTTATGTAGCACGAGCTTATGAAGTATTTAATTAAGTGTTTCTATGATATTATGGCGATAATAGAGTATGGGCATTATAAGTTTTTATGTATTTTGATCTATGGCTTTGAGCTAAGTAGGGAGTCTGCTATTGACAAGTTTGTTGCACGACTAAGTGTCATATAGTTTCAGTTTGAGGTATACTGGTGAATCAGTTATGACTTGCAGAGGTTGATATCAAGGATGACTCAAGTAAAGGGAATTTCTGGATATGAGTTGTATTAGGTTTTATGAGTATGTGAGAATCACGGAATGATTTGAGTTGTTAATGGTGAGGGATGTAATGTGCGTGGAGCAGAAATTTTTCTGGTTGCACTAAGGTAAGGTTACATCCATGGGTGTTGGAGTGCTAATGAGGCTTAGGTCGATCGACCCATTTGATCTGTCTAATTGAGATTTGAGTAGAGTGGATAACTCTCAAAAATGGTTCTAATGAATCAAAGATTTATATGTGGCAATTGAGAATTTTTGTGGGTTCATATGAGCTTAGAAGCTGAGAGTTACATTGGATGCTGTCGAGGCTCAGAGTATTTCTACATCATTGTGGATTCTACATTTCAGTTTCAGGAAAGTAAGATGAACAACTTAAAATCCATAGAAGGTCTCTTCGGAGTGGGTATCTCAATTGTGGTACTTTCGGGGTGCTTAAGATAGAATTTAATGGCTTATGAGCTTAGGGTAGTGTGGTTTGTGTTAGGGTCTTTCGTGGTGAGTCTAGATTAAGGATTGAGGTATTATGGCGATGAGAAGTATCAGTATGAATGCAATTTAGAAGGAACTCGGATAGATATGACAGCCTGGAAGTAGGTTGGATCGGCATGGTATTAGGTATGATTAGTTCTTTGGGTGTTTCTGAGGTAATGAGTTTCTACGGGGGTTTCGTGGCAATGATCTTGATTTTTGGTGACCTTCGTAGCTTGGTTGTGTTAGAAGGATTCAGTCCTTATGGTTGGATTTTGATCAAATGGGATCTGGAGAGTTCTTGATGGTTTCTACCACGATTAGAGAGGTATATCTTCTACTGGCGTGAGGAGCATGTGATGTATAGTGATCTTCTCTTAGATGGGGTCAAATGGAAAGTTCTTGGCTAGTTGAGTACAGGTGTTTGTGACTTGGAGTGGATTATGAAGTTCTCATATTTATTTAGGGATGCCATGGTATATGCGGTATGTTGTGTAGGATTGGAATTTGCATGTGTAAGGTCACGGTTCAGTCTTGAAAGGAAGGTCATAAATTCTTAGGCAACATGGACAGTTTATGATGACTAGGTAAATGATATTACTAACTGGCATGTATTTATGAGAGTATACATTTCAAAAAGGGCGATGTGTGGGAGTTATGGTTACTTCATTAGTATTACGACATTCTCTGGTTTGATCGACTGCTGTAGTTCAAATTTCACTTTGTGGCATAGAAAAATTTTAGAAGTATTCCTCGTTGGGTCACTGTGTAATTGGAGAAGTATGGGAATTAAGGCGGTGGAGTTGAGATCATAGATGGTAATTCGTATGTTCTATGGATTAGAGACTGGGAGTTCTCATGAGTAGATTGTTTCGTGGTTGTGGACCGTAAAAAGGAGCCAAGGTTAGTTAGAGGTTAGAATGTGTTGTGATTCAATCACTGTAGACTTTCGGAGGGCTATTTATCTATCGTGGGGGACTCGAGCTGATTTGGGGTTCAATGGTAGGCCTAACATGGAGGTGTGTTTTGTACCTGGTCAGATTTGTTGACTCGGAACTGCTATTGTTGAGGGATGTGCCATTCGATTGTTGTTGTGCTTATTCGTGTTCTGGAGTGATCTATGATCTACTCTTCTATGTTACGAAGGGTATGATTTGTTGGTTATATGCACATATGTTGTGGTTCTATTGGGGTCTTATTGCGAAATTTGAGTGAGAAGAGTATTGGGTATTGCTTGGTGGATGGTGTATTGGTTATGCTCTTTGGGGTTTTGTCTGGTGTTATGTCATTTGCTTCTCCGTGGTTATGGTAATACACTTTGAGTAATTGATGTCATTGTGCGTGGTTATTGATTTTAAGCAAGGGGGCTTGAGGTATATGCCACGAATTAGTGTTTGGATGGGGCACACATTACAGCAAAATTATGTAGAGGTATGAACTTTTGTGTTAGATTCGTGTGATGGTCCTACGGGGTGTGATGGATTTTCAGTATTTTGTTGTGGAAGAACTTATTAAGCTTGCGGGACAGTCCTCTCATTTGAGTCATTTTTTCATAATTTGAGTACATTTGGGATGTTGCTATTAGATGCACGAGCTACACAGGTTATGGATTGGGATTGTATTGATATGTCACGTCATCAAAGTGGTCGTGTTGGATGAGATAAGGTCATTGGACCTAGAATGAATACTATCAGAATTGGTTATAGCATGGTTATAAGGATAATATTAAAAGTCCACTTAGAAATCTGCTATAGTTCCTGTCGAAGAAGAGGGAGCTCCATGACATTTTGATATGACGAATAGTTATGAGTTTCTGTGTGTTTCTTTCATCATTGCCAGTATATGAAAGTGTTAGAATGAGGCTTTGTTTGTTAAGAGGTGTATTACTGGTATTGGGTTGTTTTGAGCAGCTACTATGATTATGAGTTATCGCCATGAGTGTTTGAGTTAGGTGGTATATCATGTGATTACATCTTGGGTTACATATATGGTTTGATACAGCTTATTCGGACTTATATAATGTGTGGACGCAAGGTTTTGATCTTATAGAAAATTTAAGATGTTGGAAATTGGGCCCTAAGACTTATGGAATAGGTTGGATTAAGAAATTTCAGTCATGTTGCGTTATCAGACCTATATGGGATAGGGTGACGTGGAATCACCCCCGAGTATGTGCATACTGAGATTAAACGTGAGTTGATGGCTGTTGGAACAACTCTTGGCATGTTCGAGGACGAACGTATGTTTAAGTGGGGGAGGATGTAATGACCCGACCAGTCATTTTGAGCAATTGCACTTTGCTCGGTTGTTTAATGGCATGAGTAGCTCCGTAGGAAGTATTATGACATATGTGAATTGTTGGTTTTGGTTTTCAGGTTATTCGAAATCTATTTGGAAGAATGATTCTCAGCTAGAAGCTTTAAATTTGAAAGGTTTGACCAAGTTTTGATTTTTTAGAATTTGACCTCGGATTGGATTTTTGATGGTTCCGTTAGCTCCGTTGGGTGATTTTGGACTTAGGAGCGCGTCCGGATTGTGATTTGGAGGTCCGTAGTAGGATTTGGTTTGAAATAGCGAAAGTTGAAATTTTGGAAAGTTTGACCGGGAGTGAACTTTTTGATATCGGGGTTGGATTTCAATTGGGAAGTTGGATCAGGCCCATAATTTAAAATGTGACTTGCGTGCAAAATTTGAGGTCAATCGGGCATGATTTGATTGGTTTCGACATCGATTGTGGAAGTTTGAAGTTCATTGATTTTGAATTGAGGTGTGATTCATTGTTTCAATGTTGTTATGTATGTTTTGAGGCCTCAAGTAGGTCTGTGTTATGTTATGAGACTTGTTAGTATGTTCGAACAGGGTCCCGAGTGTAGACATGTGATTTTTGACCCTCCCAAAATAAGAAAAACTTAGGCCCTTAGTTAACGAAATCCATATCTTCTAAGAAGCCCAATTGTTAGTTAATTAAAGACAATTTTAGCTCAAATTTGGACAAGAAAATGACCCAATTTCGGACTAGCCCTTGAGCCTAAATCCTCATTGCCCCAAAATTAACCCTTAGCCCAATACCCATACCCTTTAATTAAACCATAGACCTAAGAGACTAGAGATCAGCCGCTGAACTCCAAGAACGACCCCCCACAGCGCATTTCTTTGAGCTTCTTCAATGAAGAAACAACCAAAAAAACCCTAGATGAGCTCCCTTCTTCTTCAACCTTGAAGACACACTATCAAAACCCTACACAAAGTCGCCACTTCCAGCCATAACCAGCCAGAAACAAGCCGTCATAAACTCCGCTCCATCGCGCGACCTCCATCACACCACCAGAAAACCACCCCTTACACCCCTGCCACTAGATGACCTCCTCTGAAGTCAACTCTGCCACAACCGTCACGTCTTCCTCTTGGAGAGACCAAGAAAAGCAGCGACAACTCCATCGCTCAACACCCCTAGACCTCCCTTCACCTATCCGTCCACCACCACCCTAAACACTTCGCCACATGCACACATATAAGAACAGAAAAATGATCAGAAAAAAAAACCAAAAATAAAGGCTGAAAACTGTAAAGAATCCAAAGCTCATTTAACATCCTTTTCCGGCGAGTTTCGAGTTTTCTGACTGAATTTCAATGACTGTTTCTATTGGTTCCTTGTTGAAGTCCGATCGAGGTTTCGTTTGAGGTGGCTTGAATCCGTCGAGCTGGCTGTACGAGGTTCTGTTCCAGTTCTAGAAAATCCGTCGCTTATCAAGGTCCTATCCATTTGATTCGATTTCACGAAATTGAGGTCAAAATTCTTTCCCAGATTTGTTCCTTTAAAGCTTATGTATGGAGATATGATTTTGTGAATTCATTGATATTTGACTATTGATAGAACATTTACCTTAATGTAAATTTTGTGGCTAATCTGATTTTAGTCATGCACTGTTATTTGATTTTAGAACAATCAAAATCCGATTGTGTGTTTTGCCTTAATGAAATAAAAAAGGAGTATTAAACTGATTTTAGTCATGCAAGTTAAATAGATAATCTATTATTTGACCTCAATTTCTTGGGGAAGAAATTGCTATTGGATAGAAATAGAAACATTTGCTATTGAACAAAAAATTGAACATGGAGAAGAAATTGGACCTTAAATGTCTTACTACTTTATTTAATTTCCTTTTAACATCGTTAGTATTATGTTTAGGCCGTTCATACTTGGGTAAGAGAGCTTTAGGATTTTTATTAGTTTTGAGGCGAGAGGTCGTTCCCTTAGTTTACTTTATCCAGAGAATGCCCGAAGGATTTGTATATATTTTATTCCGGGGAATGCCCCATAGTATTCTGTAATTGAAGGTCATGACGGACATGTTTGAGTAAGCGTAGTATAGGCTCCTATTATTTTTCTTATTTTATTTTCTTTCGTTTAGGGGGGGGGGGGGTCAAACTTGAGCTTCTTGTGTATTTTTTTTCTTTTTCTGTTATTTTACCTCAACTTGAATATTTTAAAAGCCAACTTGATCAAGTATGCAATCATACTAGTTACGAAAATTGGGGAGTGCCTAAAACCTTCTCCCCGAGTCAAATGAATCCACTTACCTAAATCTCTGGTACAGACTTGATTTGGAATCCAAAGTGTTTTAAAGGAAAAATTAGTTTTTTAATAACGGTGACCTGGCATACTGAAACAAATGTCAGGTGGCGACTATGAGTTATTTCCTTTTGAACACAATTTTGTCACTTTCCAATTGAAACCCCTTCTAATCTTCACTAAATCTTTTATCAATTTAAGAGTGTTAAAAGAGGTTTTTGTTAAAAAGGGGGTGTGACATCTCTGGCGACTCCACTGGGGAGTTGCAGGTTCGAGCTAATACTTGATCTTGTTGGCTTTTTGGATATTCGATTTAGGTGTTTGTTTTCTTTATTTGCTTTGTTTATTTGGTTTGTTTGTCTTATTTGTTGTTTTGTTGGTTATTTATTTATCGCTTTTCCTTATGTTTTTACCGCTTTATAATTGTCATCATCTTCATAATCATGGGTCTTTTTTCTGCAACAAGTATTTCGGAGTACATTTGAGCGTACACCGCCTTTTTGTTAGTCACCCGTGTCTTTAGGGCGTAGCATGGGAGCGTGGAGTGGGCGAACAGCTAGAGCAGCTGCCATCGACCACGTGCCACCCTGAATTGCCTTGTTAGTGAACCCTAAATTTATATCACCTTTTAGGTCATTCTTATTTGCATCATATCATTTGGACCTAGTAGGGCTCAGTCCCAGGCACCGTGTCCCTTTGTCGGAGGCTTATCCAAATTGTGTTGAAAATGGCCCCGTGGACCAAAAAGACATTCAATAATCCCTATGTAATACATGTTGCATCTTTGAGGGTAAAAAGGTCATTTGGCGTACCGATGCTTGGGAAAGAAGGGTTAAAAATGAAGCAAGCAGAGCCCAGTTATATTTTTCTTTCACAAATTTTTCAAAAAAAAATCAAAAAAGAAATGAAAATAAAAAATCCAAAATTTTTTTGCACTTTTCCCTCAATTTCCAAAAAAAAAATAAAATCCAAAAATATTTTACATTTTCCATCATTTTTCAAAAAGACAAAAAATATATTTTTTCCAAATTAGTGTTATTTTTTAAGCTTTCTCCCATATCCAATCTTCCCGAACTACGCATACCTGATTCTCGTCTTTTGAGACGTGATACGTAGGCAACCCATATAGGGTCCGGTCTTCCTAGTGAATCTTAGGTTCTTGGTTTTGTGGGGTCTTAACCAAAATTTGCATGTCTAGCCAATTTTTGCCACATCTGCCATTCTTGCAAAATGGGGTCATTTGCGCAAAAGTGGTTCAATTACCCATGTCTTAGGATTTTGCGTCCACAACTAGGTGTCATAGTACTTTAAGGTCCTTCCTTTTTGAGTTTGCATTTTAGCCACTTCTAGCTATATTGGTCGTTTTTGCAAAATGGATCATTTCTGCAAATTAATTTGGGCCATGATTATTTGGTGTTTGAATCCATATAAGCCTAAGGGAGGTATGTCCATGTCTTTGAGGTCATCTTTGTTGAGTTTGCGCTAATAGCTACATTTTGGCTACGTAGGTCATTTTGCAAAAATACCCTTAATCATGCCTTGCATGTGTCCGATAGAAGGTGTTGTGGCGTCACATGTGTCTTGAGTCACTAGCTCTATTTGATCTTATTTTTCTTATTCAGGTATAGAGCAATTTGCTAGAGTTTGAGCATGACAACCCTAGGACCACTGCATTTAGGAGCTGCTTATGGACACTTTTATGTTTTGAGTCTGTCATTTATATTGTCTTTTAATTATTAGTCTTGTACAGTAGTATCGAGTCTCTTAGTCTAGATAAGATTGTCGAGTCTTTCATTATCGTTCTATCTGTTTTGTATTTGAAAAACCACAAAAAAGTTATAAATGAAAAATTCAAAAAGATTTTTATTTTTTATTATTTTTTTCAGAACTACGCTTGATCTGATTCATGAGGAACATGATACATAGGCAACCTACATTGGGTTCGATTGATTCATTATTAAACAAAAAGAAAAAAAAGAAAAAGGAAAAGAAAAAGAAGTTGTGGGTATGAGAAATGAGAGAAAAGAAAAGAGTGACAATTAAAAAGAAAAGAGGGGGGAAGAAATGAGAAACCAAGTGGTGTTAGAAAGGAAAATTAAGAAGGAAATGAGGCAAGAAGAGCAAATTAGGATGATGCCATATGACCCTGCGACCCTCAAGGCCATTTTAGAACCGCTAATTATTTCTAGGTGCATTGCACGTAATGTGATATTATTATCTGATAAATGCCCTAACGCTAACATGGTGGTTTTGTGTTGTTGTCCTCTGTTATCTTTAGTTGAGTTAAAGAAGGTGGTTAGTTTGTTGGCATCCTGGAAAGTCATCCATATAACACCAGGTCAAAGCGCCAAACAGTAATGGCTAGCAGAGAAACAGACACAGGAGTTGTAGACCCACCAAGGAAAATTGTTGAATCGGAATCGGATCTGTAAGAGGAGGTTAGAAGGTTGAAACAACAGATGGCAGAAATGCATCAGTCTTGGGTCAGGGGGCATCCTCCACCTTTATTTTCCCACTAACTACACTGAAAACCCTGCAACTATCTCGCCACTATCACAAGCCCAGGTTCCCACTGCCGTCGACCTTTCCCCTCAATATGCACCGGGCTTTACCCCTTACCACAATCACCCTGGCACTTCCTCCCAAATTTTGCATGCTCTACCAGCCATAACAACCTCATACCCTGCTCTAACATCTACTCCTATTTTTATAGCTCCTCCACCAGCTACTCCTCCTCGATCCTCTAGCGAGACTGTGTTCAAAGTCCCCGCTGCTCAAGGAAAGAGACCCAAAGAAAGTTTTAGGGAGTTTTGGTTCAGATGCAACGAACAAGTTGCTCAGGTCAGTTCTCCAATTGATAGAGAAGATGTGGCTGAGCCCCGCCAATGACATGATCCAGTGGGCATTCTTGCTAAACGCTTTCAGCCTCAATACCGACCCCATGAATATCCTCATACTCCAGATAATCCTCACCAATGCTACTTTCCTCCACAAAATCCCCGAAGTCATACCTCACCTCCCCAGTACTCTATCCACAATGCACTGTCATATGCTTTACACTCATAAACCTGCAACGCCTTGCACCGCCTCTATAAATGTCTTACCCAACTCTACACGTATATCAACCCCTACCCAAAAAAGGATCCAACCAAGGTTGGAGTACAAAATAAGAAGGCAGCAGCAAACAGAAAAGTCTTTCACTCCAATCGGAGAATCCTATGAAAGCTTGTTTGAAAAATTAAAGCATTATGACCGGATTGCACCTATTCCTACGAATCATGTGGACTCGTGTGCAAGAAGCTTTGACCCTTCTAAAAGGTGTGAATACCATTCCAATGCTCAGGGGCACAATGTCAAAAGTTGTCGGGATTTTAAAAGGGAGGTAGAAAGAATGATTCAAGAATGGATAACTGTGGTCTAGGACAGTGACACCAAGAACATTGCACAGAATCCTTTACCTACACATGATGATGCAAACATTGTGGAAAAGATGCATGGTGATATAAAGTATGAGAATCCTCTTGGGAACTTGCTGATTGAAGTTAATGATATTGAAACTGGTGAAAGTCCTAGTAATTTTGATGTGTAACCCAGTGGCTAAGATGTCGAGCTTGGTAATTAGAAAAACAGTCCTTTCTTGGATAGCCAAGGAGGAGTTTTGGTGGTTTATTTTGTTGTCATTTCTATTATCCAGGTTATTTTGCGGGTTGTAATCTGGACATTCTCTTGTTGGCTCAAACCCTGTAGATTTTTATTTTCCTAGTTTGTTTGGTGGTAGTAACTCGTCTAGTGTTTTCTAGGATTGTTCCAGGGCTGTAACCCATGTCTATTTTGCTTGTTTTGTTCAAACCCTTTCCACCATCTGTCTAATGCAATCTCATGTTTTCTATTAGTTCTGGTCAGTTTTTGTTTAGGTTACTTTTTCTTTTATAGTTCTTTTTATCCTGACTCTAGTGACATGACATGCACACATAATTCTCAGCTTGGTTTTGAAAGTTAGTGTAATCATGATGCAATGACACCATTTTTAACATGATAAAAGAGGCATTTGAGGAAACAAATAGAGATTCATGCATTCTGAGATGATTTGAAGTTTGAATTGAGTGAAACTGAGGTAGTAAGTCTGGGAAATCAAGAGGTTGATAAGAGCATATAATAAGGAAATGTCTCTCAAGCAGTTTGAGGTAAATCAATTAGTGCTGAAATGCATTCTTCCACATCAAGATAAGGTTGAGCCAAGTTTGCTTCAAACTGGCAAGGGTCATTCATTGGGACAAAGGTATTGCCCATTGGCACTTTTCACTTATGTTGATGTCGTCAGTAGATACTATGTGTGATTTGTTTGCTTATCTTTAATTGCATATTTGTACTTGGCATTTTTAAGTTTGGTATGATGAAGGCATTTTATTCTGCTACCCAAACACTTTTATCCTTTGCTACCCATTTTGACCCCTATATTTTTGTTTCATACTCCTCTTTTGGAATCAGAAATAGAGTCGGGACTAGAAAAGGAAAAGAAAAGAGAAACAGAAAAAGAAAAGGAAAATAAATGAGAAAAAAAAGAGAAAAAGAAGAAAAAAGAAAAGAAAAAATAGAATAAAAAAAGAAAAAGAAATAAAAGGAAAAAAAAACCAGCTTTGTGTTTGAACTACGTTCGACCTGATTCTTGTCACCACAAGATACGTAGGCAGCCTTACAGTTCGGTCACACCAAATAAAATATTTCATAATCCCCAAAGTCAAGAGTGGGGAGTTTTTCTTAAAAATCCTATCAAAGCAAAATCCAAAAAAAAATTCCCAAACTCCAAGAAACTGAGGCAGAAGTTTTTAATTTTGCCAAAAGGCATGATTCCAAAAGTTATAATTTTGAACCCTTTTCATCATAAATTATTTTGAGCCTTCATACCACCCTTTTTTCCAACCCTGTCTAAAATCCTACATTACGGTCCAAAGAATGACCTTATGACCAATCTTTGAGGATGCCAAATCAAGTGTGGTGAAATTATAATCTTCCTTTATCATGGGTAATACCTTTGTTCTCAGCACAACAAGAGAAAATGATAAAATGAGAGAGTCTTATCGGTGAAAACCCTGAGGTGCACTGTAAGGTGACAGTGAGTCAAGAAAAGAGCAAAATGAGAGAGGCTTTGTAATGACCCGACTGGTCGGTTTGCCTATTAGAACCTCATTCCCTTAAATAAGACTTTCCGTGCTTGTTTTAGCTAATTTATAACCTGCGGGGACGGTTGGTTCGGAGTTGGAAGAGTTTTGAGTAAAAATATGTCCAATTGTTTCTTTAAGATTCTCTTAAAAGACCAAGTTTGACTTCGTTCAACATTTTGGGAAAACGGACCCAGATTTGGGATTTGACGGTCCGGGAGGGTCCATGGAAAAATACAGGACCTGGGTGTATGCCCGAAATCAAATTCTGAGTTCCCTAGCATGAGTAATGAATTTTTATTGGAAATTGTTAAATTGAAGTTTTAAAGAATTAAAGAAACTAAGAAATTACTGATTTCCTAGGTACCGGGCTCCAATTTTAGTTCCGAAGCTTAGCACAGGTCCGAAATATCTGTTGAGACTTGCTCGTAAAATTTGGTGTCAATTCGAGTAGTTTAACGGCATTTAGGCCCATTAGAAGAGAATTAAGAACTTGAAGTTCTATATTTTGATTCAGTTAGTTTTAGTGGTTATTCCAAGATTTAGCATTGTTTTGAGTGTTTCGAGGGTTCGACAAGGTCCGCCTCATGATTTTAGACTTGTCGGTATGTACAGGCGGGACTCGGGTGCCCCGAGCATCAAATGAGCGAGGTTCGAGTGAAGTAGGAGAGTTGAAGAATAGCTGAAGGTCTGTTGCTTTTGTCATAACCGCATCTGGGGTTCTAGGACTGCAGATGCGGTCAGCCCATCACAGAAGCGGCCAATGGCCAGGCCAGGAGAAACCGCAGGAGTGGCTCGAAAGCCGCAGAAGCGGAACCCAGGCCGCAGAAGCGGACCTCAGACTGCAGAAGTGGTCCAGCCATTTTCCCCCAGTTCTGCCGATGCGGTCCTCCTTTTGCAGGTGCGGGACCGCAGAAGCGGTGCCCAGACCGCAAAAGCAGAAATTGCTGGGCAGTGAGTTCATTCAATTCGAGCTCAAAGGCCATTTATTTCATTTCTACTCCACACTTAGGCGATTTGGGGGCTTCCAAAGAGAGGATTTCAACATAGCACTTTAAGGTAAGTTAATTCCACTCATTATTAGTTTAAATTCATGTATATTAAGTTGATTAAACACCAAACAATTAGGTAAAATCAAAGGGGTTAGAGCTAGACCTAGGGTTTAAATAAAATCATGATTTAACCACGAAATATGTTATGAAATGAACTAGAATTCGTATATTATTGACCCTTAGGTTATGGAGAACAACTTTCTTCGAAAAATCTCGGAATCCGGGCACGTGGGCCTGGTGTCGGAATTTAGAAAACTTATGGAAAATATTGGGAAATTACTTAAATAGTTATATTCAACCTTGTAAGCCTTTATTGACTAGTTCTTACTTTATTTAACTAGTTTGTGATCGTTCGTCTCCGAATTGAGGGCTTGGGCTTGTTCTTGATATTGGAAGTGCACTTTGGAGTGAGGTGAGTCTCGTTTCTAACCTTGTAAAAGGATAATGTCCCCATAGGCATAATAATTAAATTAATTGTCATTGTATTTGGGGTCTACGTACACACTAGGTGACGACAGTCCGTGCGTAGCAACTATTATGCTAAGTCCAGGTAGTTTAGGACCCATAAGCATGCCTTACGTGGTATTCTAGTACAGTTTGATTAACATGGATTCGTATGAACTCTTTTGATTAAGAAGAATGAGACTAGAGAATGATCCTTATCCGGTTTGGTCCTTTAAGAGAGAATAATTAGCATTTCTATGTATGGTTACTCTTCATGTATATATTGATTGTTGTTGTTACTTGTCAATGAGCTTATTTCTGTTTGACCGCGTCACACGGGTGATTCGCGAGCGGGGTAATAGATGCATTTATGGTTCAAGCTGTTCGACCCTCGGCAGTGCACAATTTACTTTTATGTTGGATCGGGCTGTACGTTGCTCGGTGATTATCTGCACATGATTTATTTGGAATTCTATTATGGGTTAAACTTCACAATTGTTTATATATATAAATAGATGCTCATGATAAAAATCTAAAGGAAGAATTGTTGTTTTATACTTACTAATCCTTACGATTTGAGTTATTTCTACTTATTATAAATTCTCCATATTTTTCATGACCTTAGTAAGTATCAAGCCGACCTCTCGTCTCTACTTATTCGAGATTAGACGGGATACTTACTGGGTACATATTGTTTATGTACTCATGCTACACTTCTGTACTTAATTGTACAGGATCTGAGGCAGGTGGATCTGGTTATCATTCTAATGTGCACCCATGAGCGGACTTGGGACTTCTACGGTGAGCCGCCTTTCCTCTATGCCGACCCACAGCTGAAGAAGTCTTTCTTTTGTACTTTTATTTTTCTATCTATCCTGATTCAGACAGTAGGATAGTATGATATTATTTTGGGTGTATATTCTACTAGCTGGTCGTAGCTTGTGACACTAGGTTCTAGCACACACTTTGATAGACATTTATTTTTGGGTTGTATAATTACGTTATTTACGGTATTTCGCTCTTCTGGCTTAATTCCAAATTAAGTATCTATTTCACTCATTTCTGATTAAAAGCAACATAAGAATTTAGTAATGTTTTCCGCACTTGGCTTGCCCGACAATGGTGTTGGGCGCCTTCATGACCTATTATGGACATGGGTCGTGACAACATGGTATCAGAGCACTAGGTTTACGTAGTTCTCACAAGTTATGGGAAAACCAAATAGAGTCTTATAGATCGGTACAGAGACGTCTGTATTTATCTTTGAGAGGCTATAGGGTATTAGGAAGATTACTCTTTATTCATTTCCTATCGTGCAGTGGTTAGTGTACTAAATTTCCCTCTTCTACTCTCTCACAGATTGTGCGGAATCATACTGCCGATGTTCCAGACCCGGGAGGAGCTGCTCCCCCCGTTGCTAGGGGCCGAGGTAGAGGTCGGGGGAGGGCACCAGCTCGTGGTAGGGGATGAGGCCATCCCAGAGCCGTTCCAGTAGCACCACCAGCAGATCCTGTGGGGGATCCTATTATTAAGGAGCAGGGCGAGATGCTCGCGGCTAAGCCTACCCTGAAGGATTTCATGAAAGCACCGGTATTTTAGGAGGTCATGGGTCGCATGCTACGGTTTATGGACACTATGACTCAAGCTGGTTTATTTCCAGCGGACCCAGCTACTTCACAGGCAGGAGGGGGAGCCCAGACCCCTACTGCTCAGGCTCTAGTTATGCTGTTGCAGTATATCAGAATTTGGGTGCACTACTGGCATATGGGGCTCAGCTAGTTGCTACAGTGGCACCCCAGCCTGGGCCAGCTGTGGATGGTGATCCACAGAAGTTATTAGACAGATGGACCAGGCTTCATCCTCCGATCTTCGGGGGTGAGTGTCATGAGGATGCCCAGGACTTCATTGATAGGTGCAGGGACAGATTGCACAACATGAGTATATTGGAGTCAATTGGAGTTGACTTCACTACTTTTCAGTTGGAGGGCAAGGCCCGTTGATGGTCGCAGTATTATGCACTTGGCAAACCAGCAGGTTCTCCTCTCCTCACTTGGGGTTAGTTCACACAGCTATTCCAGGATCAGTACATTCCACCCTCTGAGAGGGAAGAGTTGCGGTATCAATTTGAGTATTTAGAGCAGGGTCAGATGTCAGTGACCGATTATGAGATGACATTCTCTGATTTGTCTTGCCATGCACTTATGATACTCCCCAAAGAGGAAGAGAGAGTACGGAGGTTTGTTGTTGGGTTACACCCCACTATCCGATCCGGTATGGCCCGAGAGGTATAGATGGGTACAGAGTATCAGCTAGTGATTGAGATTGCTCGCAGGATTAAGGGTTATCATTTGAGGGTTAGAGAGCAGATGCAGCAGGATAAGAGGGATAGATTTTCAGGAGAGTTCCGAGGTGACCCAGCTAGGGGTAGAGTTCACTTCGGGAGGGGTCAGTGCAGCAGGCCCTCACACTCAGCACCACCACCCCATCCCTGAGGTACCCTAGCAAGGCCTTATTTTAGTGTGATGCCGAAGGGTTCTTACCGCCCATCAGCTACTCAGGGTTCCTCCGGCGGGTATTCTGGGTATAAGGATTCTTCTAGTACTCCCTTCAGCGCCATGCTAGAGAGTTCCTATCGTTCGCCAGCTATCCAAGGTTCTTCTAGTGGGTATTCAGGTCAGCAGACTCAGACTCCAGGTCAGTAGGCTATGGTGCCTAGATCATGCTACGAGTGTGGAGATCCGAGTCACTTGAAGAAGACTTGCCCCAGGCTTCGGGGTAAGGCAATACAGTAAGGTCAGCAGCCCATGGTTCCAGCACCAGCTGCCCAGCCACCTAGAGGTAGAGGGCGGTCTGGTAGGGGCTATCCTAGATGCAGAGGCCAGACAGGGCGAAGTCAGCCCATTATTGCTCAGTTAGGTGGAGGCCAGCCAGCCGGCGCTCCAGCTAGTTTCTATGCTCTTCCAGCCAGGGCAGATGCATTAGCCTCAGATGTCATCATTACAGGTATATTTATGTTAGTGGTAGGGATGCTTCGATATTTTTTAATCCAGTGTCTACTTATTCATATGTATCATCTCTGTTCGCTCGCTTCCTGGTTATTTCTCCTGAGCCTTTGGGTGTTCCTGTTCATGTGTCCACTCCTGTGGGTGATTTTATGGTTGCGGATCGGATCTACCAATTCTGTGTGGTCACTATCTATGGTTTCAAAACTAGAGCAGATCTTCTATTGCTGGATATGATCGATTTTGAGGTCATCCTGGGCATTGATTGGTTAATTCCATATCATGCCATCCTTGATTGCCATGCCAAAACTGTTTCGCTAGCGATGCCAGGATTGTGGATATTGGAGTGGAAGGGTTCCATAGTTGATACGCCTAGCAGGGTTATTTCCTTCCGGAAGGCTCAGCACATGGTTGGGAAAGGGTGTTTGGCTTACTTAGCTTATGTTCGAGACACCACTGCAGAGTCTCTAACGATTGATTCAGTGCCAGTAGTCCAAGAGTTCGCAGATGTTTTTCCTTCTGATCTTCCCGGCATGCTTCCAGATCGTGATATTGATTTTTCTATTGATTTGGCCCTAGGCACTCAGCCTATATCTATTCCATCGTACCGTATGGCTCCTAAGGAGTTGAAGGAGTTGAAGGAGCAGCTAGAGGAGTTGTTAGCAAAGGGGTTTTCCAGGCCCAGTGTATCGCCTTGGGGCACACCAGTGCTATTCGTGAACAAGAAGGATGGGACTATGTGGATGTGCATTGATTACTGCAAGTTGAACAAATTCACCATCAAGAACAAGTATCCATTGACTCGTATTGATGATTTGTTTAACTAGCTGCAGGGTGCTATAGTGTTCTCTAATATTGACCTGAGGTCAGGGTATCATTAGCTGAAGATTCGGGACTCGGATGTTTCGAAGACTGCATTCAGGATTAGATATGGCCACTATGAGTTTCTGGTGATGACCTTTGGCATAACTAATGCCCCAGCGGAATTTATGGATTTGATAAACCGGGTATTCAGGCCTTATATTGACTCCTTTGTTATCATCTTCATTGATGACATCTTGATATACTTACGTAGCCTAGGGGAGTATGAGCAGCCTTTGAGAGTAGTGCCTTAGATCTTGCGAGAGCAGAAGCTATATGCTAAGTTCTCCAAGTGTGAGTTTTGGCTAAATTCAGTGGCGTTCTTGGGGCATGTTGTGTTAGGAGAGGATATTAAGGTGGATCCTAAGAAGATTGAGGCAGTTCAAATTGGCCACTCCCTACTTCAGTGACCGAGATCAAGAGTTTTCTGGGGTTGGCGGGCTATTATACGCGATTTGTGCAAGGCTTTTCATCTATTGCATCACCCTTGACTATATTGACCCATAAGGGTGCTCCATTCCATTGGTCCGATGATTGTGAGGAGAGCTTTAAGAAGTTCAAGAAAGTTTTGACTATGGCACTAGTTCTTGTATTGCTTTTTGGTGCAGGGATGTATACGGTATATTGCGATGCTTCACGCATTGGTTTGGGCTGTGTGTTGATGCAGGAGGGGCGAGTCATTGCATATGCTTTGCATTAGCGAAATATTTATGAAAAGAATTACCCTGTGCACGATCTGGAGTTGGCAGCAATTGTTCATGCTCTTAAGTTATGGAGGCACTATTTGTATGGGGTGCCTTGTGAGGTTTATACCGATCACCGCAGCTTACAGCATTTGTTCAAGCAGAGGGATCTCAATTTGAGGCAGCGCAGGTGGCTTGAGCTACTAAAGTATTATGAAATTACCATTCTATATCATCAGGGTAAGGCGAATGTGGTTGCGGATGCCTTGAGTAGAAAAGGCAAAGAGAATAGGTAGCTTGGCATTCATTCCTGAAGAGGAGAGGCCCCTAGCTTTCGACATCCACTCCTTAGGTAACAGGCTTGTGAGGTTGGACATTTCAGAGCCCAGCCAAGTTCTAGCATGTGTAGTTGCTCAGTCTTCGCTATTGGGGCAAATCAAGCCCCGGCAGTTCGATGATCCACATTTGGCGATTCTCAGAGTGACGATACTTCAAGGGAGGTGCCAAGGAGGTTTCTATTGGCGAGGATTGTGTTTTGCGACTCCAGGGTCACCTATGTGTTCCAAATGTTGATGGTCTGAGGAGGAGGATTTTAGAGGAGGCACACAGTTTGCGATATTCTATCCACCCCGGAGTTACAAAGATGTATCATGACTTGAGGCAGCATTACTAGTGGGGGGAATGAAGAAAGACATAGTGAAGTATGTGACCAAGTATGAACATCAGAGGTCGGGTGGACTCCTTCAACAGATGCCTATAACAGAGTGGAAGTGGGAACACATCACCATGGACTTCGTAGTTGGGTTGCTGCGAACTTTGCGAAAGGTTGATTCAATGTGGGTCATTGTGGATAGGTTGACAATGTTGGCTTATTTCATTCCAGTGGCGACTACTTATAACAGAGAAGTATGCTCATATTTATATTCGGGAGATAGTCCGATTGCATGGTGTGCCGGTTTCCATCATATCAGACAGAGGCCCTCAGTTCACTTTCCATTTTGGAGAGTCATTCAGAGTGAGTTAGGGACCCGTGTAGAGCTTAGACAGCATTCCATCCTTAGACCGACGAGCAGTCGGAGCGGACAATTCAGATTTTAGAGGATATGCTAAGAGCATGTGTGATTGACTTTGGAGGGCGGTGGGATCAGTTCTTGCCTTTAGCGGACTTTGCATACAACAACAGCTATCAATCCAGCATAGAGATGGCCCCGTACAAGGCTTTATATGGACGACGTTGTCGTTCTCCTATCGGGTGGTTTGAGCCTGGTGAGGCTAAGTTACTTGGCACAGATTTTGTACAGGATGCCATGGATAAGATAAAGTTGATTTAAGAGGGACTTCGCAGAGCTCAGTCCAGACAGAAGAGCTACGCGGATTAGAAGGTGCGTGATGTATCATTTATGGCTAGCAAGAAGGTTCTCTTGAAAGTCTCGCCCATGAAGGGCATTATGAGGGTTCGGGAAGAAGGGCAAGTTGAGCCCAAGGTTTATTGTCCCCTTGAGGTTTTGAGATGAGTTGGAGAGGTTGCCTATGAGCTTGCTTTACCCCCCCCCCCCAGTTTATCGAGAGTTCACCCAGTTTTTCATGTTTCGATGCTTCGGAAGTATCATTCCGACCTATCCCACGTATTGGACTTCAGTACTATTCAGTTAGATGAGAGTTTGGGCTATGAGGAGGAGCGAGTTGCCATCGTTGATAGGCAAGATCGCCAGTTGCGGTCCAAGAGTATTTATACGGTGAGAGTCCAATAGAGGGGCCAACCGGTTGAGGAGGTCACCTGGAAGTCCTAGGAGGACATGCGGAGTAGATATCCCCACTTATTCAGCAGTCCAGGTACTTTAATATGTCCGTTCGAGGACGAACGTTTGTTTAAGAGGTGGAGAATGTAACGACCCAACTGGTCATTTTGCCTTTTAGAACCTCGTTCCCTTAAATAATACTTCCCGCGCTTGCTTTAGCTAATTTATAACTAGTGGGGAGGGTTGGTTCGGGAGTTGGAAGAGTTTTGAGTAAAAATATGTCCAATTATTTCTTTAAGATTCTCTTAAAAGACCAAGTTTGACTTCGGTCAACACTTGGGGAAAACGGACCCGGATTTGGTGTTTGCCGATCCGGGAGGTTCCTTGAAAAATACGAGACCTAGGTGTATGCCCGGAATCAAATTTTGAGTTCCCTAGCCCGAGTAATGAATTTTTATTGGAAATTGTTAAATTGAAGTTTTAAAGAAACTAAGAAATCGCTGATTTTCTAGGTACCGGGCTTGAATTTCGGTTCTGAAACTTGGTATAGGTCTGAAATATCAGTTAAGACTTGCCCGTCAAATTTGGTGTCAATCCAAGTAGGTTAAGGGCGTTTTGGCCCGTTAGAAGAAAATTAAGAACTTGAAGTTCAATAGTTCGATTCATTTGGTTTTAGGGGGTGATTCAAAGATTTACCGTTGTTTTGAATGTTCTGAGGGTTCGAGTAGGTCTGCCTCATGATTTCAGACTTGTCGGTATGTGCGGGCGGGGCTTGGGGGCGCCGAGCGTCAAACGAGCGAGGTTCGAGTAAAGTAGGAAAGTTGAAGAATAGCTGATGGTCTACTGCTTATGTCATAAACGCATCTGCGGCTCTAGGACCGCAGAAGTGGGACCACAGATGCGTCAGCCCATTGCAGAAGTGGCCAATGGCCAGGCCAGGAGAAACCGCAGGAGCGACTCGAAAGCCGCAGAAGCGGACCTCAGGCCGCTGAAGCGGCTCCGCAGAAGTGGACCTCAGACAGCAGAAAAGGTCCAACCATTTTCATCTAGTTCCACAGATGCGGTTCTCCTTTCATAGGTGCAGGACCGCAGAAGCGGAAATCGCTGGGTAGGGAGTTCATTTAATTCGAGCTCAAAGGCCATTTATTTCATTTCTACTCCACACTTAGGCGATTTGGGGGATTCTAAAGAGAGGATTTCAACATAGCACTTCAAGGTAAGTTAATTCCACTCATTATTAGTTTAAATACATGTATAATAAGTTGATTAAACACCAAAAAATTAGGTGAAATCAAAGGGGTTAGAGCTAGACCTAAGGTTTAAGTAAAATCAAGGTCTAACCACGAAATCTTTTATTAGATGAACTAGAATTCATATATTATTGATCCTTAGGTTATAGAAAACAATTTTCTTTGAAAAATCTCGGAATCCGGGCACGTGGGCCCGGGGTTGGAATTTAGGGAACTTGTGGAAAAGGTTGAGAAATTACTTAAATAGTTCGAATTCAACCTTATAAGCCTTTATTGACTAGTTCTTACTTTAGTTAACTAGTTTTTGATCGTTCGGCTCCGAACTGAGGGCTTGGGCTTGTTCTTGATATTGGAAGTGCACTTTGGAGTGAGGTGAGTCTCCTTTCTAACCTTGTAAGAGGGAAATGTCCCCATATGCATAATAATTGAATTAATTGTCATTGTATTCGGGGGCTACATACGCACTAGGTGACGAGAGTCTGTGCGTATCAACTATTATGCTAAGTCTGGGTAGTTTAGGACCCATAAGCATGCCTTACGTGGTATTCTAGTACAGTTTTATTAACTTGGATTCGTATGAACTCTTTTGATTAAGAAGAATGAGACTAGAGAATGACCCTTATCCTGTTTGGTCCTTTAAGAGAGAATAATTGGCAAAAAAATGTATGGTTACTCCTCATGTATATATTGATTGTTGTTGTTGCTTGTCAATGAGCTTAATTCTGTTTGACCGCATTGCACGAATGATTCACAAGTGGGGTAATAGATGCATCTATGGTTCGAGTCGTTCAACCCTCGGTAGTGCACAATTTACTTTTATGTTGGATCGGGCCATACGTTACTCGGTGATTATCTGCATATGATTTATTTGGCATTCTATTGTGGGTTAAAATTCACAATTGTTTAAATATATATAAATGGACTCTCATGATAAAAATCTAAAGGAAGAATTGTTGTTTTATACTTACTAATCCTTACGATTTGAGTTATTTCTGCTTATTATAAATTCTCCTCATTTTTCATGACCTTAGTAAGTATCGAGTCGACCGCTCGTCTCTACTTCTTCAAGATTAGACTGGGTACTTACTGAGTACATATTGTTTATGTACTCATGCTACACTTCTGCACTTAATTGTACAGGATCTGAGGCAGGTGGATCTGGTTATCATTCTGGTGCGCACCCATGGGCGGACTTGGGACTTCTACAGTGAGCCGCCTTTCCTCCATGCTGACCCACAGCCAAAGAAGCCTTTCCTTTGTACTTTTATTTTTCTGTCTATCCTGATTCAGATAGTAGAATAGTATAATATTCTTTTGGGTGTATATTCTACTAGCTTCCCGTAGCTTGTGACAAAAGGTTCTGACACACACTTTGGTAGACATTTATTTTTTGGTTGTATAATTATTTTATTTACGGTATTTCGCTCTTCTGGATTAATTCCAAATTAAGTATCTAGTTCACTCGTTTTTGATTAAAATCAACATAAGAATTTAGTAATGTTTTCCGCACTTGGCTTACCCGAAAATGGTGTTGGGCGCCTTCATGACCTACTATGGAAATGGTTCGTGACAGGCTTGATGGTGAAAACCTTCAGGGCACTACAAGTCAACTGAGGATTGTGGATCAAATGGGACAACTGGTGCGTTGAAGCCCAGTTTCACGACATAGAGGTATAAGAAGAGTTGAATATTAGACTTGCTTGAGATATTAGGCCACTTAGTCCAAAGGTGCATGTCATGGTCATTAGAGTTGGTATCCACATCTGATAAATTTCTGCTTTGTAATTTTCTTGTTAGGTATCATCTCTTTCCCTTGTCCCTTATTTTGTTTGAGTCCCTTCTTGAGTCTGTTTGATCCGAACAAGTTAGAAATGATTTCAAAATTTACTACCAGCTCTCTAATTGCACAAAACAAATTTGGCTAGCACATCAAAGTGGCATAAGTCCATGTGCATTGAGTTGGTAACAATCAACATGCTTTGGGATTCATGCGAAATGCAAGTGTTCAGTAAATGTCAATTCATGAGCAAAATGCAACGGATAGAGGATATTGGGATCGAATGGAGCAGAGGTATTTTTTGTGATAAGGGTTGAAAGGAAATGGGTAGTCGATAACAGTCAAGGTCGTCCAAGTTGAAATCAAAGTTATCTTGGCCAGTGCAAAAGAAGACACTCAGTAACAATGTCACAAACTAGCCACCACATTTTCAAACTAACAAAATTTTATTCGTCTAAAACAGGGGCAAGAAAATTTGTTAATCCACAGGGACCCTCCTATGAAGAAGCCATGTCTCAGGGGCAAGAAATTTTGTTCAGAATCCTCCAAGAAGAGAGCATGGCTCAGGTAAGTTCATTCTCGACTTTTCAGGACCCTCCTGAATAATTGGGTTTAATTTTAAAAGTTTTCAGGATCTTCCTGGATAATGGGATTTAATCTTAAAAGTTATCAGGATCCTCCTGGATAATGGGATTTAGTTTTTAAGTTTTCAGGACCCTCCTGGATAATGAGATTTAATTTTTAAAAGTTCTCAGGACCTTCCTGGATAATGGGATTTAATTTTTAAAAGTTCTCAGGACCCTCCTGGATAATGGGATTTAGTTTTTAAGTTTTCAGGATCCTCCTGGATAATAAGATTTAATTTTTAAAATTTCTCAGGACCCTCCTTGTCACGACCAAGATTTCCCACCATCGGGAGTTGTTATGGCGCCTACTATCGGAGCAAGGCAAGCCAAGCATTTAAACATTTTTTGATAACAACCCAACAATAATAATAATAACGAGTCATTTAAATAAAAACGAAAGTTTAATATTTCTCTACCCAAGATTGGTGTCGCCATCTCACGAACCACTAAAGAGTGCAACAAACAAGTCTGAATAGAAATACATAAATTTCTATCTTGGTACAATGAAAACAAACTGAAAACAAAGAAAGGGACTTCGGCCCACGAACGCCAGCTAGGCTACCTAGTAAGTCCCTGGACTGAAGTTAGCTTCCGGTCAATATCCTACTGCTGTGGTCCAAAAGCTGCTCCGGTACCGTGATCTATGCAAAAGAGCACATAAGTGTAGCATCAGCACAGCTGACCCCATGTTCTGGTAAGTGCCTGGCCTAACCCCGGCGAAGTAGTGACGAGGCTAGACAGGACTACCAACCAACCTGTACAGTTCAATATATATATATATACAATAAAAGGGAAGAATACAGAAATTAAACAGTTAAAAGGGAGGGAAGCATACTATGGGGGAGTACAGTCCGGAGATAAAGTCAACAATTTAAGTAAGAAATAGGGCAATAACAATAATTAATGAGAGCAGAAAAATCAACAGTTGCACAGCATCAACCTTCGTGCTTTTACTCTCATTCTCACCAAAAGCAATAAAATAAAGTGCACGGCATCACCCTTCGTGTTTTCCCTCACATAACTCTCATATCATGGCACGGAATGATCCTTCGTGCAATTATAATCAAATCAGAGCACGGAATGTTCCTTCGTGCATAATTAATCAAAACATGGCACGGAATGACCCTTCATGCAAATATAATCAAAATATGGCACGGAATACCCTTTGGGTCGTCACAGAAACCTGGAGTGCTGACTGAAAGGGCCTCGGTGAATGGACTCTACCATAAGAATCCCTACCTCCAGACGAGGTACCATTGAACCTACTAGAATGACGAGGCCTCTTATCCGACACATGACCACCCCCTCGTGCAAGGGCCATCCCAACTCTGCGGGCCGCATTGGCCGCCTCCTAAAAGGAAAATCTCACTACTAGCCCCCATAGCAATCTGGAGACAGATCGGCTGAATCAATCCATCAATAAACCTCCGTACCCTCTCTCGCTCTGTGGGGAGTATCACAGTAGCATGGCGTTCCAAATCAATGAACCGCGTCTCATACTGGGTGACTATCATAGAGCCCTGCTGGAGGCACTCAAACTGCCTGCGAAGTGCCTCCCGCTGAGTAACTGGGAGAAACTTCTCCAAAAACAACTCTCCAAACTGATCCCATGTCAATGCTGGTGACCCTACTACTCTAGATAAAAGATAGTCCCTCCACCAAGTCTTGGCGGATCCCGCAAGCCGAAAGGTGGCGAAGTCGACCCCATTGGTCTCCACAATACCCAGAGTCCTAAGGATCTCATGGCAGCTGAATAAGAAATCTTGTGGATCCTCTGATGAAGCACAGCTAAATGGGGTGGTGAAGAGCTTGGAGAACCGATCAAGTCTCCACAAAGCATCCGAAGACATCGCCGCTCCATTACAGGTCTGGGCTGCAATACCTGGCTAAGCTGCCATAGCTGGCTGAACCACTAGGACAAGCCTGGGAAGCTACCTGCTCCGGAGTATGTGTAGCAGGAGTCTGAACACCTCCTCCAGCCTGAGAAGTGGCTGGTGCTACTGGAAGCAAACCCACTCTAGTGACGCTCTCCATAAAGCCTGCCAATCTGACTAAAGCGTCCTGAAGGTCTAGGGTGACCATGAACCCTCCTGGGACCTGAGCTGGGCCCACCGGAGCTGCTGGGGCTGGAACCTCCTCATCATAGGCAATATGAGGCTCCACCTCTGGGACTGCTGCCCGGGGCTGAACTCTGCCCCTGCCTTGGCCTCTGCCCCTCGCAGGAGCTGCTGATGGGGGCTCGGGCTGCAGCGTGGTAGAAGAGGAAGCACGTTTTCTCGCCATATGCAAGAGAATAGAGTGGAAAGACAATCAGTATTTGAGAAACAGAATCGCACGACAAGAAAGAACAAAGGTGAAACTTTTCCTAACTCTGTAGCCTCTGGTGATAAATACAGACGTCTTCGTATCGATCCCTCAGAATCTACCAAATTTGTCCATGAGTAGGAGACCTATGTAACCTAGTGCTCTGATACCAAATTGTCACGACCCGTATTCCCCACCATCGGGAGTTATGATGGCGCCTACTGTCGGAGCTAGGCAAGCCAAGTAATTAAATATTTTCTGATAACAACCCAACAATAATAATAATAATAACGAGTCATTTAAATAAAAGCGGAAGTTTAATATTTCTCTACCCATGACTAGTGTCGCTATCTCACGAACCACTAAAGAGTGCTACAAACAAGTCTGAATAGAAATACATAAATGTCTGTCTCGGTACAATGAAAACAAACTGAATACATAGAAAGGGACTCGGGCCGGAGAACGCCAGCCGGGCTACTTCGTAAGTCCCTAAACTAAAGTTAGCTTCCGGTTAATATCCTACTGCTGTGGTCCAAAAGCTGCTCCGGTACCGTGATCTGTGCAAAAGAGCACAGAAGTGTAGTATCAGCACAACCGACCCCATATGCTGGAAAGTGCCTGGCCTAACCCCGACGAAGTAGTGACGAGGCTAGATAGGACTACCAATCAACCTGTACAGTTCAATATATATATATATGCAATATATGGGAAGAATACAGAAATTAAACAGTTAAGAGGGACGTTAGCATACTATGGGGGAGTACAGTCTGGAGATAAAGTCAACAATTTAAGTAAGAAATAGGGCAATAACAATAATTAATGAGAGCAGGAAAATCAATAGTTGCACGGCATCAACCTTCGTACTTTTACTCTTATTCTCAAAAGCAATTAAATAAAGTGCACGGCATCATCCTTCGTGCTTTCCCTCACATAACTCTCATATCATGGCACGGAATGATATTTCGTGCAATTATAATCAAATCAGAGCACGGAATGTTCCTTCATGCATAATTAATCAAAACATGTCACGGAATGACCCTTCATGCAAATATAATCAAAACATGGAACGGAATGACCCTTCGTATAAATATAATCAAAACATGGCACGGAATGACACTTCGTGCAAATATAATCAAAACATGGCACGGAATGACCCTTCGTGCATCATCACTCTTCCTCACCCAAACAGTAATCACAACCAAACGGGGCGAGGGGATAAATGAATAATAAGAAATGTCCCGTCATGGGAATTACACAATTAACAGCTAAATCCCGACAAGGGAGCAACAACAATAACTTTCACATCCCGGCAAGGGAGAATAATCAATATAGTCAAACCATCCCGGCAAGGGATTAATCATAATACCTTCTATTTCCTTCATTTCTTACCCAATAGACTTTTTATTGTTCGAGTCAACGCTCCAAAGAATTTACAACTCACAATCTATCCTCATACTCTTCACATTTTATAGGATTCATCAATTAACATGGTAAAGTCATAACAATATCGGAATAAGTGCAAACAAGGACCTACGGTCATTCTAGACACCGGTGTATAGATACTCGTCACCATGCCTATACACCATACTCAACATTTAGCAATTAGCAAACAACACCTTAATCCTATTCCCTCAAGCCAAAGTTAGATCAAACACTTACCTCGGTCCAAAGAATACCAATCAATCCTCAAATACCGCCTTTCCTCTACAATCCGACTCCGAATCAATGATATCTAGGCATAATTAATTCAATAATATTAATAAAGACTCAATGGCAACATCCCATAGCCTAGATATGAATTTCCTAGCATTCTTCCAAAGATACCAAAATTTGACACCGGGCCCACATGGTCCAAACATGAGGCTTGGACCAAAACCCAATCAACCATAACCCCACGAGTTCAGATATGCAATTTGTTTTAAGATTCAACCCCAAATTGAGGTTGAATCACCCAAAATTCTCAAAACCCTAACTCTACCCAAAAACGTTAATTTCTACTTTGATTTCATGTTTTTAGGCTTAGAAATTGACGATTAGTTGAAGAAATTAAGGGAAGACGAGATTAGGAACACTTACCTATGAAGTTATGGAGGAAAAGCTCTTCAAAATTCGTCTATGGGGTGTGAGGAAGAAGGGTTCGCGTGGAAAAATGGAGTGAGTCCCGTAACTATTCTGTTTTTAGACTTTAAAAATCACTGGGCAAAAATGCCCTTTGTGTTCGCGGGAAAGGGGCCGCGTTCGCGAAGGGTTAATTCAACAGACCATCGCGTTCGCGATGAGGAGGCTGCAAACGCGAAGAGAAAAACTGGGGGGTCCAGGGAAATGCTCAACGCGAACGCGTGGAGTGGCTCGCGAATGCGGTGAGGGAGGAACTGAAACAACGCGAACACGGGAATCAGTCCGCGAACGCAAAGAAGGAAAATACTGGGGCCCTGAATTTGTCTTACACGTTCGCGAGGCTCAAGATGTGAACGCGAAGGGGGAAGACACATAGCTACGCAAACGCGAGGTTACCAATGCGAACGCAATGAAGAAAATCCCTGTGTAAAAATTTCAGAAAATCTGATATAATCCCAAGTCCAAAACCACCCAGAACACCTCCGAAAACACTCCCAAGCCCTCGGGGCTCCTAACCAATCACACACACTAACTCAATAACATCCTACAAACTTACTCGAGCAATCAAACTGCCAAAATAACATCAAAATCATTGAATCAAACCCCAAAATCATCATTTTTCATTCTAACTTCATAAACTTCAAACTTTAGATATTTAGTTCCGAAACACATCAAATGACGTCTGATTTCGACCAAACTTTATAGAAAGCGCTTAACACATATTTAAGACTTGTTCCGGAATTCGGAACCAAAATATGAGCCCTATACCATAGTCTTTTAATCAATTTTCATTTCTATTTTCCTTAATAATTTCAGAAAAACAATTTCACAGAAAAATTCTTTTATCGGGCTCTAGACCTCGAATTTCGACTCCGAGCACATGCTCGAGTCCAATATGTTTCTACAGACCCTTCGGGACCGTCAAATTATGGGTCCGAGTCCTTTTACCAAAAATTTTGTCCAAAGTCATCTTTAATCATTTTAAAGCTACATTTTGAAATTTTTCACAGAATTTAACATATAATCTTTTCGGCTACCCGCCCGGATTGTGCACGCAAATCGAGGTAACTAAAAGTGAGGTATTCAAGGTAGTGGAAGCGCGGAAGAAGAGAGCAATTCAGTGATGACCCTTGGGTCGTCACACTCCTGGTTAATGGGGTTTAATTTTAAAACTTCCCAGCACCCTTCTAGATAATGGGGTTTAATTTTAAAAGTTCTCAGGACCCTCCTGAATAATGAGATTTAGTTTTTAAGTTTTCAGGACCCTCCTAGATAATGGGATTTAATTTTTAAAATTTCTCAGGACCCTCCTGGATAATGGTGTTTAATTTTAAAAGTTCTCAGGACCCTCCCAGATAGTGGAATTTAATTTTAAAAGTTCTCAGGACCCTCCTGGATAATGGGATTTAATTTAAAATTTTCAAGACCCTCAGGGATAATGGGATTTAGTTTTTAAGTTTTCAAGACCCTCCTGGATAATATGATTTAATTTTTAAAAGTTCTCAGGATCATCCTGGACAATAAGATTTAGTTTTTAAGTTTTAAGGACCCTCCTGGATAATGAGATTTAATTTTTAAAAGTTCTCAGGACCCTCCTAGATAATGGGATTCAACTTAAAATTTTCATGACCCTCCTGGATAATGGGATTTAATTTTAAAAGTTCTCAAGCCCTCCTGGATAATAGGATTTAATTTAAAGTTCTCAGGACCCTCTTTGATAATGGGACCTAGTTAAATTTCAAGACCTTCCTAGATAATAAGATTTAGCGTAAGCTCTACATTTAGGAAATATAATTTAGCTTTAAAGTTGTCACTCTTAAGATGAGATTTAATTTGAAGTTTTCAGGGCCCTCATGGACAATGGAGTTTAGCTTTTAAATTCTTAGAGCTCTTTTAGGTGAAATGATTCGATTAACACTCACAGATGCGCCCAGGTTCCAAACTGGGGCAGAAAAATTTCTTTCATTTTGTCTGTTTGTTGTAATGGCATATGCCCACCTGGATAACAAGGGAATACATTTTAAGTTTTGGCAATCAGGCGCCCACCTAGATAACAAGGGAATACAATTAAAGTTTTGGAAATCAGGCGCCCACCTGAATAACATGGGAATACAATTCATGTTTTGAAAACCAGGTGCCCACCTGGATAACAAGGGAATAAAATTCAAGTTTTGACAATTAGGCGCCCACCTGGATAACAAGGGAAGAAAATTCAAGTTTTTTGCAATAAAGCGCCTACCTGGATAACAAGGGAATACAATTCAAGTTTTGGAGATCATGCACCCACCAGGATAACAAGGGAATACAATTCACGTTTTGGAAATCAGGTGCTCACCTGGATAACAAGGGAATACAATTCACGTTTTTGCAATCAGGCGCCCACCAGGATAACAAGGGCATACAATTTAAGATTTTGGCAATCAGGCACCCACATGGATAATAAGGGAATACAATTCAGGTTTTGGAGATTAGGCACCCACCTGGATAACAAGGGAATACAATTCAAGTTTTGGAGATTAGGCACCCACCTGGATAATAAGGGAATATAATTCAAGTTTTGGAAATCAGGCGCCCACCTGGATAACAAGGGAATACAATTTTAGTTTTTAAAATCAGGCGCCCACCTGGAGCACAAGGGAATATAATTCAAGTTTTGGAAATTAGGCGCCCACTTGGATAATAAGGGAATACGATTCAAGTTTTGGAGATCAGGAGACCACCTGGATAAAAAGGGAATACAATTCAAGGTTTTGGAAATCAGGCACCCACCTGGATAACAAGGGAATACAATTCAAGTTTTGGAGATCAGGAGCCCACCTGGATAAAAAGGGAATACAATTCAAGGTTTTGGAAATCAGGCGCCCACCTGGATAACAAGGGAATACAATTCAAGTTTTGGAGATTAGGCACCCACCTGGATAACAAGGGAATACAATTCAAGTTTTAGAAATCAGGCGCCCACCTGGATAACAAGGGAATACAATTCTAGTTTTTTAAATCAGGCGCCCACCTGGAGCACAAGGGAATACAATTCAAATTTTGGAAATCAGGCGCCCACGTGGATAACAATGGAATACAATTCAAGTTTTTGGCAATTAGGCGCCTACCTGGATAACAAGGGAATACAATTCAAGTTTTGGAAATTAGGCACCCACCTGGAGAACATGGGAATTCATTTCAGATTACTTTCAATTCGCAAGTTCAAGAAGCATCAAGAGCCCGCCTGAAGAATAAGGTCCATTTTTCAGTCTCATGTTGAACATCAAGTAGAGATTCACGAAAGATTCAAGACAAGAAGTAGATAGGATCTTGTATTTTTCTTTTACTTTTGCTGTAATTTTTCCCTTTTATTTTCGATGTAATGGCAGGAACCGCGGATCGGAACCTCGACGACACTTCACTCGGCTCTCCACCTTGGTACACTCCATCATTATTCCTACTTTTGAACTACACGTGGCCTGATTCCTTTATAGCCAAGGATATGTAGGCAGCCCAGATACAAGGGCTCGGTCACATTCTCTTCCCTCCTAATCTAGTCTCTCCAAATAAGGGTCGGTCGAAAAATATGTCTAATCGTTATTTGTCTGAAAATACTTCATATTTCTAGTCAAATAGGGGCAGCTGTAGACATGTGATTTTTGACCCTCCCTAAGATTTCTTATATTTTAGCATGTAAATATTTAATTTAGGCCTAATATAGCTATTTCAACTAATTTTTACTCATTTACTTTATTTTATTACAGCAAAATTAAAATTACAAAAAAATAGTTTTATTAATATTTTGTAGTCATTTTTAATCTTGAAAATACCAAAAAGAAAACAGTTTCATTTACGGTTTATCTTTAATCGTTTATTTTGATTAATTGGGAGTAGTGTTACATTTTTTTTAAATGCTTTGTACTATTTTAAATAAGGAAAACTTAGGCCCTTAGTTAACGAAATCCAGATCTTCTAAAAAGCCCAATTTCGGACTAGCCCTTGAGCCCTTAGTTAATTCAAGATAATTTTAGCTCAATTTTGGACAAGAAAATGACCCAATTTCGGACTAGCCCTTGAGCCCAAATCCCCATTACCCCAAAATTAACCCTTAGCCCAATACCCCTACCCTTTAATTAAACCATATACCTAAGAGACTAGGGATCAGCCGCTGAACTCCTAGAACGACCCCCCTCAGCGTATTTCCTTGAGCTACTTCAATGAATAAACAACTAAAAACCCTAGATGAGATCCCTTCTTCTTCAACCTTGAAGACACACTATCAAAACCCTACACACAGTCGCCGCTGCCAGTCTCAACCCGTCGGAAACCAGCCGTCATTCCCTCCTCTCCATCGCGCGACCTCCATCACATCACCATAAAACCACCCTTCACACCCCTATCACTAGACGACCTCCTCTGAAGGGAACTCAATCGCAGCCTTCACGTCTTTTCCTTGGAGAGACCAAGAAAAGCAACGACAACTCCATCCCTCAACACCCCTAGACCTCCCTTCACCTGTCTGTCCATCACCACCATAAACACTTTACTAGACGCACACATACAAGAACAGAAAAACAATAAGAAAGAAATTGAAAAATGAAAGCTGAAAACAGTAAAGAATCCAAAGCTCGTTTAGCATCCTTTTCCGACGAGTTTCGAGTTTTCCGACTGAGTTTCAATGATTGTTTCTATTGGTCCTTTGTTGAAGTCCAATCGAGGTTTCGGTTGAGATGGCTTGAATCCATCGAGTTGGCTATTCGAGGTTCTGTTCTAGTTTTAGCCAATCCGTCGCTTATTAACGTCCTATCCGTTTGATTCGATTTCACGAAATTGAGGTCAAAACTTTTTACCAGTTTTGTTCCTTTAAAGCTTATGTGTGGTGATATGATTCTATGAATTCATTGATATTTGACTATTGAATAGAACATTTGCCTTAATGTAGATTTCATGGCTAACCTGATTTTAGTCATGCACTGTTATTTGATTTTAGAACAATCAAAATCTGATTGTGTGTTTTGCCTTAATGATGTAAAAAAAGGAGTATTAAACTGATTTTAGTCACGCAAGTTGAATGACTAATCTGTTATTTGACCTAAATTTCATGGGGAAGAAATTGGTATTGAATAGAAACAGAAACATTTGCTATTGAACAAAAAATTGAACATGGAGAAGAAATTGGACCTTAAACGTCTTACTACTTTATTTAATTTCCTTTTAACATCGTTAGTATTATGTTTAGGCCGTTGATACTTGGGTAAGCAAGCTTTAGGATTTTTGTTAGTTTTGAGGCGAGAGGTCGTTCCCTTAGTTTAATTTTTCGGGGAATGCCCCGAAGGATTTGTATATATTTTATTCCGGGGGATGTCCCATAGTATTCTGTAATTGAAGGCCTTGATGGACATGGTAGAGTGAGCGTAGAATAGGCTTTTATTACTTTTCTTATTTTATTTTCTTTCATTTAGGTGGGGACAACCTCGAGCTTTTTGTGTTTTTTTTTCTGTGATTTTACCTCAACTTGAATATTTTAAAAGACAACTTGATCAAGTATGCAACAGTACTAGTGATGAGACTTGGGGAGTGCCTAAAACCTTCTCCCTGGGTCAAATGAACCTATTTACCGGAATCTCTGGTGCAAACTTGATTTGGAGTCCAAAGTGTTTTAAAGAAAAAATCTTTTTTAATGAAAATGGTGACCTGGCACACTAAAACAAATGTCAGGTGGCGACTCTAAGTTATTTCCTTTGAACACAATTTTATCACTTTCCAATTGAAAACCCTTCTGATCTTCACTACATATTTTTATTAGTTTAAGAGGGTTAAGTGTGGTTTTTGTTAATAAGGAGGTGTGACACCGAGGGTATCGGGTGAGTTTTGGATAGGTTTAGATTGTGTTGCACTTGTTTTTTAATATTTTTATGCCATTTTTCAAGCATAAATGGTACTATATTAAATAGATGAGCTCCGATTTCTATTTTTATTTAAGCATTAGATCATTCTTAGTTACGGAGCCATAGCAAAAAGAATCGTCAAATTTGGACATTTTATGAGGATTTTATGGCTATTTTACTAAGAATTGGATTGCTAGATTTTTCAGAGTAATTACGAAATTGCCACTGAATTCATATTTAAAAATATGCACTATTTTCAAATATTGAAACCAACATATCTCCTTCAATACAAGGTCAAATGGAGTGATTCAAGATCCTAACTTGATTAAAATTTTACAAGGAATCCATTGGAGGCATCTAAAGTGAGTTTCGAGATTGTCTGGCATGAAAATCAAGGTAGAATAACTGGCAGAAAAATATACAAAATAAGGATTTGTCCATTTGGTCATATTTTGAGTTGGGGAGTTCGGATTTGGGCGATTGTTTAGGTGATTTTCACCATATATATTGGGGCAAGTGTTCTCTAATCGGTTTTGGTTATATTTCATGAATCCATCTTTATTTTTGGTATTTGATTGATGATTTTAAAGTGAAATTTGGGGGTTTTGCCTAAAGTTTCATAAAGTGAGCTTTTAAGTTTTGAACATCGATTCGGAGTCGGAATTGGATGAAACTAGTATGGTTGGACTCATAATTGAATGTGTTATCGAATTTTTTGAGTTTTGTGGGGTTCCGAGATGCAGACTCGGGTTGGGCTTTTGGCCGATTTTGGGCTTTTGACTAAAGATTCGACCTTTTTCAATTGGGATTGGTTTCTTTAGCACTGTTTGATGTATTTGAGTTATTTTTAGTTAGTTTTGAGCTGTTCAGAGATTGAAACGCGTGAGATGGCATTTTGAGCATCTCTTAGCTTGCTCGGTATTAGAATTGGCTTGTTTGAGGCAAGTAATGATTGTAAATCTAGTCCTGAGGGTATGAAACTCTGGATTTCACATTGCTTTACTATTTTGAGATGACACACATGCTAAGTGACGGGAGTGTGGGCATGAACCGTTGGTAATTGTGACTTGGTCAGTCCCATAACAACTATAAAGTTGCGTATTTGACTTAAATTATATGATACATATATGTTTTAGAAAGAATTTCCTATAAATTGGGCTGAATGCCATATTTGGACCTTGGGCCAGAGCTGTTTGACCCTTTGGGGCTTTTTCTTATTGCCTATCATTGTTTTTACTTAAGATCTCATTGTTTTTACTTAAGATCTATACTCAGTCATGATGTGTTTACTGATTTCATAATTTAGTCTTTATTACTCCGTTTTGATGCATAAAATAATATTTTGGGCTAAGCACCCTGTTTTATTGATAGTCCGAGTGGCTTGAGAGGTTTCTGGCTGGGTGAGGCCGAGGGCCAGTGTTGTGAGGATATTATGGGATTGGGCTGCATGCGCAGCATGTTGTTATTGATTCATGATTTTTGTGAGGTTGCAGGCCTGATTGATTTATGCCACGAGGTGGCTTGTTACAGCGCTTGAGCTGTAAGAGCCCCTCCGGAGTCTATACACCCCCAGTGAGTGCGGGTACCTTAAGTGAGTGATATGATATTTTGCCCGAGGGGCTGTTTACGAGCGATTGTGAGGTAATGTCGAAGGGCTGTATATGAGTGACTGTGAGGTATGCCTGAGGGGCTATTTATGATTCATGTTTGCCCGAGGGACTGTTCACGAGTGATGTTCGTCGAGGGTTTGTTCTTGATTTATGTTTCCCGATGAGTGAACTTTGCTTGAAGGGTTGTTTATATTTTTATTATTTTTACTCACTGTTTCATCACTATGTTGAAAATTGTTGAAATATGTTATGAACTATATATTTTTTAGCTCGTCACTACTGATCAGTCTTTATTTACTTTTATTACTTACTGAGTTGGCGTACTGAGGTTACTCCCTGCACTTTGTGTGCAGATCCAGGTATTTCTGAACCCGGCAGCAGGTGTTGATTACTCTGTGACAGGTCTATCAGAGTTAGTAAGGTAGCTACCTGGCGATCGTAGCCCTGCTTTACTCCCTCTTTTTCTTCCCTTACTTGTATTCAGTTATTTCCAGGCAATATTAGTCTTGATATTGTCAGATGGTTGTAGTGAACGCTCATGACTAGTGATACCCCGATGTCGGGCTTTCTTTTCTGCATTTTTATTTTTTTGATTTACACTCCTTATGAAGTTTTTATTTTAAATATTTTGGATATTATCTTGAAAATGAAAATCTCATTTTGTTTTGTTATGTGTCGGCTTGCCTAGTACCACGTTAGGCGACATCACGATAGGGTAAATTTTGGATCGTGATATTTGGTTCATTATGAATATTTTTTTTTTGTGTGTTTATATAGAGGTGTGTTCTTTGTATTTCCTTAATCTCATCAAACTTAATCTCTATTTAATAAATTAATCTTTAAAAAGTACAAAAAAAAAATAGAGCAGGTTGTTCGTATTTTCATTTTAGTTTAATCAGGTTCTTGTGTTTTTGGAATAAATTAAATTGGAGTCCTACCCAATTATATATACTAGTCTTATGGTTTGCGCTTTGCACGTATATCCATGTCTGAGTATATATCTTTTTAAAAAAAATTATATAAAGATTATTAAATAATATTTTTGAATTAAAAGTGTTTTAAGTTCCTAAAAATTAATGATGAATGTTAATTATGTGTAGCAGGTTTAATAAATAAGAAAATATAAATTTTGTAACGTTTGGTGTTCCGCCAATGATCGAAGTTATCAGATTATATTTTTTTTTCCCTCTCTCTCCCTCTATCTTTCTCTCTATCTCTCTTATAATCTTCTTTTTTTTTTTTTTTTTTTTGTTATTTGTTTAGATAGTTGAGTATTTTCTTAAAACATTATACATATAATCAATAAAGGAAAAACTATTATTTGAGTAATTAACTAAAAGATTTTAAAGATAACATCGAATGAATTATAGTCATGTTATGCCCAAAAAAAATTATTATCATATTATATTATTCAAATAAGAAAATGATTTATATAATATAAATTCTTGATTGCTCTTAAAATCCTATATATCAAGACTTCCAACATAAATCAAATAAGAAAGAATTTAAAAGGTAAAAAAATTAATAAATATCCGGTTATAAATCTCAATCATTTTTGTTTTCACTTTCCAAATAGGAGTTAAGAAAAATTAAGACTAGCCTTAGAGTGAGACACTCGTAAAATGCTCTTGGATTACGTGTAGACTTTTATGTTGTGAAGCTTCCGCCTCAAGCGCCCCGAACCAACTTATGCTTGATATGCACCCAACGCCTCACGCGCTAGCTCGTCTAAAAATTATTAATAAATTATGTGTAATTAGCTTTGTATGTAGATTATCAAAAATTCATTAACAATCACTTGACTCGTCAAAAGCTCTATTCGTTAATTGTAGTTCATAAGTTGATATCGAACACTAATATCGCACCATGAAAATAAATTTGAGCGAATCTTTCATCCAAAAATTCTTCATCTTTTAACTTTTCTTATATCTTAATTATTTAATTCTTTATAATTGTCTCTCAGAATCTTAATTTTATACTTTATTTTGTTTAATAACAATATTTTTGTATTTGTGGGCTATCAAACTTATTATTTAATAATTAGTGTTAGCAATAACAATTTAAAAATAACTATATTTATTAATAATTTTTTTGTAATAAATTAGAGTATTGAATATTTAATTTATTACTTCTAACATCTTATTGGAAGCACACAATGGTAAGTTACATTATATAATTATGAACTATTNTTTTTTTTTTTTTTTTTTTTTTTTTTTTGAATGTGTTGCTTGGTTGCTTCTATAAATAAATGTCAATAATGAAAACAATAATCTTTCGATTAGAAATTTAAATTGTCGCATTAAAATTTTATTTTTGTATTTACTTATTTCTCGCCCAAACCTACTTAAAAATGATATTTTATGTTTAATTTCATAATATCTGTTAGAATAAAGTGTTAATTTTCTTTTTCGATTACGCTCTGTTTTGAAACATTCATGTAGTAAAAGGCTTTCTAACTTCTCTATGTCCATTGAATTGGAGGTCATAAATGCTCGTGATGTAATCCTTTTATTTTCTAATCATTTATTAAATTTTTATATTTTATTATTTAAATAGAAAAATAATTTATATAAGGTAGGATATTTGAATTCCGAAATATTAGAACTTGATACATAGTTCAAATAAGGAATGATTATTATAGTAAAATTTTAGTTGATTTAGAAGTCTTTGATATTAAAAAAGTAACTTCAATTATAATTTTATCCAATATAAAATTCGTTTTAAAAGGTAAAAAAAGCGAACGACATTTTGTTATGGGGCTTCGTACTTTTAAT
>MU779270.1:360095-375218 GCA_026770625.1 Nicotiana glauca | reverse complement strand
ATAGTATATATATATATATATATATATATATATATATATATATATATATATATATATATATATATAGATAGATAGATAGATAGAGAGATAGATGTTTTGATTATGTCCGGTGGTCTTGAGTCTCTGCCATAGTTATTTGTGTGCCTTGATATACGGTATATTGTCTTGTTGCTGAAAGACCGGTGTTGTTATACTGACTAATGCAATGCATTTTTTGTTTTTTGGTTCGTTAGATTATTTACTTATTATTGTGCTTGTTTCTGTATTACTGTAAAGACTAAGCGCGTCGCCATAAATTATTTGAATTAATAAATTTTAGGTATTAATTCAACATGAGTAAATTAGTTTTGCATTGATATTATAGGTCAGAAAAATATATTAAAACCTAGAGTAAAACAAAAATTGTCTTTTTTAAATTCTTCTGAGTCATCAAATAAAAAATTATAGTAGTGCAACATATTTCTTATTATTCTTTCTAAAAGCAATATGCTATATTTTGTTTTTAGGAATAATAATATAGTATCGAGATGTAACTTTGCTTAGCATGAATATTAATTTTGGTGATTTGACTATGTTATATAGAATATCCATGGAATATGGTGATAAAAGTTGGATGAATCTCCTAAGGACGGATGAGTATATCCGTTCAGTAAATGATTTTCTTGACGTAGGTAGGTGATGGTGTTTATACTATGCCCTAGGATATTTAGGGAAAGATTATAAAAACATATAAGACTATATTCGTACAATAGTTCCCAAAGCATCCTAAGATAGAGAATAAACTTCATCGCTATTCTTGATCCTATAGGTTCCTATCAAATCATCTTGTTGTTGCTAATCTTTTGCATTCTTATCTTGATCCGGTATGCTTGTAACATTCTCTATTAAAATAGATTTTGCTTATTCCTTTCTAAACTACTCCTGGGAAGGGTGAGTAACATATGCTATATTTTTCTTTTTTAGTAGCTTGCATGCACTTTTGATGTCAAAATTTGGGTCTACATAATGTGTTTATCTGTATAAGAATTAGGCTCGTGACTAGCATCATGTATGTCCAATTTTTTCTTTTTCTTTTTTGTTCCATATATTTAGTCCAAGCATTCAATATCTTTGAGTGCGCTATGAGCATTCTTAGAATGGATTCTTTTGAAGGGTAATGACTCTTTTGTAGATGGAGTAGATCAAAAAATGAAAGATGAAGGCAGTGAAGATCTAGATCTTACTTAACATGAATTTGAAAGTGCTATAGATGAATGTTCTAGGAATCTTTTGTTAACAACATTCTGAAATTTACTATCTTGAAATGTATTAAACTTATGCACTTGGGGGTAGAACATTTACTTTAGAAAGAATTACGCTTTTAATCACTTGGCGCAGCAACCCAACTAAAAATGACCCAGGTTTGAAGCCTTTACCCGATTTGGCCCAGGTTGTATATATCTTGAAAGAAACTTTTCAGTCTTTAGCCCATTATTAAAGACATACTTCTAGGTATTTTTTTTCTTTTCTTCTTTCTTCTTTTCCAGCATACTCAATCTCTCTTCACTCGCCTCTTTCTTCCTTCTCCCTAAAAATTACAGAATTTTTTTGTACGCACTCGTGATAATACTCTCATTCTATGTCAATTAGATTTCAATTTTTGAGTTAATTGACAAAAAAAAAAGTTAAGGAACCATAATAAAATTTGCCATATTAGTCCAAAAACTATCAGATCTGGCCTAAAACTATCAGATTTGGCATTAAAGAGCATCTCTGGCGACCTCGTCTCATATTTTCTTATTTCTCTTAGTTTTTGTTTCATACTTTGCAATCGGTGAAGCCCAGATTTGAATTCCAAAACCTCGCCGGAAAAATTCAACACCAGCGACTACCAAAAATTATAATGTGTGATGGACAGAAGGTATTTTCTGGTGTAAACTTGTATAGGTATTGTTTATAAAAACTTATAAAATATTGTATAAATATGTATAAGTATGTATATATGCATACAATGTTGTATAAATTAGATATATTTTTAATGTATAAGTGTGTATATACATTGTGCGTGTATAGTAGGCATCCATGTGTGATGACCCAACCCGTCATCTCATGTGTTACCACCCCGTTTCCCCCATCTTATGCTTCTCTATGCTTCATTATCAGCATTTGAGGTGATCGAGTTGAATTGGATTGATTTTAGATGGAAATGAGGAACTTAGTCTCTTTAAGGAAGGCTTGTTTTGGAAAAGTCAACCGGATGTTGACTATTGAGTTAGAGGGCTCGGATGTGATTTCCGGTGATTCGGTTAGCTTTGGGGGATGATTTGTGACTTAGGAGTGTGATCAGAATCTATTTTGGAGGTTCGGTGTAGAATTAGGCTTGAATTGGTGAAGTTAGAATTTTGGCGATTTCCGGTTAATAGGTGAGATTTTGATCCGAGGGTCGGAATGGAATTTCGAGAGTTGTTGTAGCTTCGTTGGGAGATCTTGAATGTGTGTGCAAAATTCATGTTAAGCGGAGAGTTTTTGAATTTTTGCAAGGAAAAGAGCTGCTGGTATCTGGTATTTTTGCACCTGCGGTTATGGGACCGCAAGTGCGGTCACACAGAAGCGATGGATGGAGCCGCAGATGTGAAGGCCTGGGACTTCGCCAATTTTCGCAGAAGCAGTGGGTGGACCGCATCTGCGAAGACGCAGATGCGGGAAAGAGGCCGCAGAAGCGGACCTCACCCTTTTTGGAATTTCGCAGAAGCAGAAGGAGATCTGCAAGAGCGGAGCCGCAGAAGCGACTTGTGGACCGCAAAAGCGGTCGTGGCCTTTATTTGAATTTCTACAGAAGCGGAAGGGAGATCGCAGAAGCGGTCCCGCATAAGCGTTTAAGTGACCGCATAAGCGAAAAGTACTGGGCATGTTTATAATATTTCCTACGCGAGCTAGGTCTTATTTTCACCATTGTTGAGCAACCTTGGGAGCTTTTTAATGAGGATTAAGGAGGTTTTTGACGGGAATCGATTGAAGGTGAGTCCTATGGCTTAGAAACATCATTTTATTGAAGAATCGACACCTAATTTCATGGAAATTTGATTAAAAATGGAAGAACTAGGGCTTGACTTTTTGAAATGTAATATTTGGAGTTTGAGGGGAGCATTTGAGCTTAGATTTCGGTAAATTTGATATGTATGAACTCGTGGCGAGATAAGGAATCCGGTGATGTTAATTTTCTAATTTTTCGAGAAGTGGGTCTGGGACTCGGGTTTTGCTAATTTTGAGGTTTTTGCTATTTTTCGATTGTTTTCGATTGGGTTATGTACCTTTATCCTATTGTAACGTATTCCTTGTGGTTTTGATCAGATTCGACGCGCGAGGAGGTTGATTTGAGGGGACAAGACATAGAGAGCTAGACTTTTGGCCGGCTTGAGGTGAGTAATAGATGTAAATGATGTCCTGAGGTTTGAAACCTCGGAATTTCACATTGTACGCTATATTGAAGCGAGACACGCACTCTATGACGGGTGCAGGGTCGTTTGTGGTTGGGGATTGTGACTCGGTCCATCCCGTTTGATGAATTTACAGCGTATTTGACTAAAATTACTTGGTATCATCATAATTTGGGCTGATGCTATACTTGGGCTTCGTGCCAATTATTTGAACGATTCGGGGATTGTTGTTGAAAATTTCTCACTGATTTAATTATATATTTGAACTCATTCATGTATTTTCCAATGTTTTAAAACTCAGCAAATTTATTACGCCTTAAATACTCGAAATGATATTTCCATAAAATGTTTTGGGCTGAGCATCATACTTTATTGTTGCCTGAGCGGCTTACATAATTTTTGTTGATTGAGTAAGGCCGAGGGCCTGTATTGTGAGGATACTTAAGGATCGGGCTGCACGCCGCAGCGGTACTATATTGATATTGAGGCCGAGAGCCTGATTGATGCCACGAGATGGCTTGATATTGTGCTTGGGCTGTAGGAGCCCCTCCGGATTCTGTACACACCCCCAGTGATCGGCGTCGATGTTAAATGGATCAGCCTGCACGCCACAACGGTTTATGAATCGGGCTGCACGCCACAGCGGTACCGGTACTATTTGTTATATTTACCTTATTTTATTGTCTGTTATTATATGCTGTTGTGCTTCCTCTTGCAATATTCACCTATTGTTCTGGTATTGTCTAATAACCGAGTGTGGTGCCTGAGAGACAGACTTCTATGCTTATCTGCACTATTTGTTTCTGCATTCATTTGCATAACTGTTGAAAAAGTAATTTTTCAAAAGAGGTTTTAAACTGAGCTAAGTTATTTGTAGAGGTTTTACAGCTTCACTGCTTTCTCCAAAAGGGGATTTTCACTGCTTCTGTATAGCATGATGTTTTCCTTTACTTGATTTCTTACTGCTCAGTTGTTATTTACTTTTATTACTCACTGAGTTTGGAGTACTCACTTTACTCCCTGCACCTCGTGTGCAGTTGCAAGTATTTATTCACCCAGTAGCGGGTATTCGCTGCGTGGAGGCAGAGTTGTAGAGGTTTTAGCGAGGTGACTGCCAGCGTTCGCAGCACTATTGTCTTTCTATGTTATTCATTACTCTTGTTCAGTGTATGTCTAGACTGTAAAGTGAAAATTTCATTCTTATAGATGCTCCTGACTTGTGACACCCCGATTAGGGCTGTGTTGGGTTGTAAATCTACTAATTAATATCATTAAATCGCATCTTGCCGTTCATTTGTGTTTAACTATTTTGAAAGAGTCTAGTTGGGTTAGTTGGCTGGCCTTGTCTTCACGAGAGGCGTCATCACGACCAGTGCGGGATTTGGGTCGTGACACCATGGATGTTTGAAACTTTTTTCTTTTTTTCTTTGTCTTATTTTTCTGATATACATTATTAGAGATTGTATATACAAGTTTATATAAAGTTATACATCCTTATACATGTAATGCACATGTGTAGTTAAATCTGAAATTGAAATTTTATATGTTCACTCTATGTATAGATCGACTTTTCTTGTTGATTTATTTGCAAAATCATGAACGTGCAATAATTTTATCAATTTTTATTTTTTATTTATGCTATTTGGAACTTGAAAATGAAGAAAACTTAAGGTTTTCAAGTTGCATTATATCTGGATTTAAATTTTTTTGTAGCTGGAATAGGAATATATACAAACTTGGGAATGAAGAATAAAAAATCACTGAATTTTCGTGTTTGAAGATTTGCAGAATAAAAAAAAGAAAGAAAAAAATGCTTATTTTTCAAACGTTGGCCGATCGTTAATGGGCTACAGATTTGTAAAGTTGTAACTGGATTATTATGCTGCAATGTATGTAAGTGCACTATATTTTTGTATAATTCTCCCTTTACTTTATGGATATTATTAGCTTGTTGGACAATTTATATTATAACTATTTTTATTTTAAGATTTTTTAAAATTTTAGTATTATTATAATTTATTATATATATATATATATATATATATATATATATATATATATATATATATAAATTTATTTACAATAAGGGCTATATTTCTGTTTTAAATGAATTGTTATAATAGCCTACCAAAACTGTTGCAATAGGACAAAAATGGTATTGTAACGACCCGACTAATCATTTTGCCTTTTAGAACCCCGTTCCCTTAAATAAGACTTCTCGCGCTTGCTTTAGCTAATTTATAACTTACGGGGATGGTTGGTTCGGGAGTTAGAAGAGTGTTGAGTAAAAATATGTCCGATTGTTTCCTTAAGATTCTCATAAAAGACCAAGTTTGATTTCGGTCAACTTTTTGGAAAAACAAACCCGGATCTGTGATTTGACGGTACTGTAGGATCTGTGGGAAAATATGGGACCTGGGCGTATGCCTGGAATCGAATTTCGAGGTCCCTAGCCCGAGTAATGAACTTTTATTGGAAATTGTTAAATTGAAGTTTTAAATAATTAAAGAAACTGAGAAATCATTGATTTCCTAGGTACCAGGCTCAGATTTTGGTTCTGAAGCTTGGTACAGGTCCGAAATAACGGTTAACACTTGCCCATAAAATTTGGTGTAAATCCGAGTAGTTTAAGGGCGGTGGCCCGTTAGAAGAAACTTAAGAACTTGAAGTTCAATAGTTTGATTCATTTGGTTTTAGGGGGTGATTCCAAGATTTAACGTTGCTTTGAATGTTCCGAGGTTCAAGTAGGTCCGCCTCATGATTTCAGACTTATCTGTATGTTCGGGCGGGGCTCGGGGGCCCCGAACATCAAACGAGCGAGGTTCGAGTGAAGTAGGAAAGTTGAAGAGTGGCTGAAGGTCTGCTGCTTTTGTCTTAACCGCATCTGTGGTTCTAAGACCACAGAAGTGGGACTGTAGATGCGGTCAATCCATCGCAGAAGCGGCCTTTGTCCAGGCCAGGAGAAATCGCAGGAGCGGCTCGAAAGCCGCAGAAGCGGAGCTCAGACCACAGAAGCGGTACAACCATTTTTGCCCAGTTCCGCAGAAGCGGTCCTCCTTTCGCGGGTGCGGGACCGCAGAAGCGGTCTCCAAACCGCAGAAGCGGAAATCGCTGGGCAGTGAGTTCATTTAATTCGAACTCAAAGGTCATTTATTTCATTTCTACTCCACACTTAGGCGATTTGGGGGCTTCCAAAGAGAGGATTCAACATAGCACTTCAAGGTAAGTTAATTCCACTTATTATTAGTTTAAATACATGTATATTAAGTTGATTAAACACTAAAAATTAGGTGAAATCAAAGGGGTTAGAGCTAGACCAAGGGTTTAAATAAAATCAAGATTTAACCACGAAATTTGTTTTGAAATAAAATAGAATTCGTATATTATTGATCCTTAGGTTATAGAGAACAACTTTCTTCGAAAAATCTTGGAATCCGGGCACGTGGGCCCGGGGTCGGAATTTAGGAAACTTGTGGAAAAGATTGGGAAATTACTTAAATAGTTAGAACTCAACCCTGTAAGCCTTTATTGACTAGTTCTTACTCTATTTAACTAGTTTGTGATTGTTCGACTTCGAATTGAGGGCTTGGGCTTGTTCTTGATATTGGAAGTGCACTTTGGAGCGAGGTGAGTCTCCTTTCTAACCTTATAAGAGGAAATTATCCCCATAGGTATAATAAATGAGGATTTGCTACTATTTAGTGACGAGAGTCCTTGCGTAGCTACTATAATATTAATTGCTTGGGTAGTTTAAGACCCACACCATGCCTAATTTGGAATTTTCTTCTATTTAAATTGTCAATATGACCCTTTGTGATATGCTAGAGACTTGAGAGAAATAAAAAGTGTATGTATTAACTTGTTGAACTTTGTAAGAGTTTCCTTGTATATATATGAGCCTTTGTGTGAATTCTTGATGTTCTTGATACTTATGGAATGGCCCGATCGCCTCAGCGAAAATGGATGCATCTATGCTTCGTGCTGTTCGACCCTCGGCAGTGCACATTTTATTTTCTGTTGGAGCGGGCTATCGACCTCAGCGTAATATATATATATATATATATGTTGATACTTAGACATGACATGACTACTTGCTTAGTAATTGAAGAATGTAAATGGAAACTGAAATAAGGTCAAGAACCTGATTATTGCTTTTCATTATAACCTGTTACATATTTTTGATTTTCATGCTTAGAACACCAAATTGATATTATATTATCTTGACCCTAGTAGGTATCAAGTCGACCTCTCGTCTCTACTTCTTCGAGAATAGACGAGGTACTTACTGGGTACATATCGTTTATGTACTCATACTACACTTCTATACTTAATTGTACAGGGTTGAGATTGATACATCTGGTTACCAGTCCGGTGCACGCCCTTGAGTGCGTGGCAGAGACTTCCATGGTGAGCTGCTTCCTTTCTCTGCCGCCCAGCAGCCGGATGGAGTCTTTCTTTACTTTTGTTGTCTTTCTTTATCTCAGACAGTAGGATAGAGATATTCTTTTGTATTTTCTACTAGATGCCCATACTTGTGACACCAGGTCTTAGCGCACACACCTTGGTAGAAAGTTATTTTGGGTTGTATAATTATGTCATTTATGGTATTTTGCTCTTCTGGCTTAATTCCAAATTAAGTATCTATTTCACTCATTTCTGATTAAAAGCAACATAAGAATTTAGTAATGTTTCCGCATTGGCTTGCCTGACAATGGTGTCAGGCGCCCTTATGACCTATTATGGAAATGGATCGTGACAATATGGTATCAGAGCACTAGGTTCACGTAAGTCTCATGAGTTATGGGCAAACCTGATAGAGTCTTGTTGATCGGTACGGAGACGTCTGTATTTATCTTCGAAAGGCTATAGGGTATTAGGAAAGACTACTCTTTATTCATTTCCTGTCATGCAGTGGTTAGTGTGCTAAATTTCCCTCTTTTATTCTCTCATAGATGGTGAGAACTCGCACTGCTGACGTTCCAAACCTGGGAGGAGCTGCTCCCCCTATTGTTAGAGGCCGAGGTAGAGGCCGGGGGAGGGCACCGGCCCGTGGTAGGGGACGAGGGCATCCCAGAGCTATTCTAGTATCACCACTAGTAGATCTTGTGGGGGATCCTATCATGGAAGAGCAGGGCGAGGTGCCCGCAGCTGAGCCTACCCCGACGGATTTCATGACAGCACCACGATTTCAGGAGGTCATGGGCCGCATGCTACGGTTCATGGACACTATGACTTAGGCTGGTTTATTTATAGTAGACCCAAGTACTTCACAGGTAGGAGGGGGAGCCCAGACCTCTACTGCTCAGGCTCCAGGTAATGGAGCTGTAGTATATCAGACTCGGGGTGCACTACCCACAGATGGGGCTCAGCCAGTTGCTGCAGTGGCACCCCAGCCTAGGCCAGCTGTTGACGGTGATCCACAGAAGTTATTGGACAGATGGACCAGGCTTCATCCTCCAGTGTTCGGGGGTGAGTGTCATGAGGATGCTTAGGACTTCATAGACAGGTGCAGGGACAGACTGCACAACATGAGGATATTGGAGTCGCATGGAGTTGACTTTACTACTTTTCAGCTTGAGGGCAGGGCTCCTAAATGGTGGCAGTCCTATGTAATTGGCAGGCCAGCAGGTTCTCCTCCCCTCACTTAGGATTAGTTCACACAGCTATTCCTGGATTGGTACATTCCACCCTCGGAGAGTGAAGAGCTGCGGTATCAGTTTGAGCATCTAGAGTATGGTCAGATGTCAGTGACCAATTATGACGCAAGGTTCTCTGAATTGTCTCACCATGCACTTATGATACTTCCCACAGAGGCAGAGAGAGTATGGAGGTTTGTTGCGGGGTTACACCCCACTATCCGGTCTGGTATGGCCCGAGAGGTAGAGATAGGTACAGGATACCAGCTAGTGATTGAGATTGCACGCACGATTGAGGGTTATCGTCTGAGGGGTAGAGATAAGATGCAGCAGGATAAGAGGGCTAGATTCTCCAGAGAGTTTAAAGGCACCCCAACTAGGGGTAGAGGTCAGTTTGGGAGGGGCAGCCTAGTAGGATCCTAGTTTCAGCACCAACACCTGCTCGGGTTGCTCCGGCTTGCTCTTATTTTAGCGTCATGCTAGAGAGTTCTTACCTCCCACCAGCTATTTAGGGTTCCTCCAGTGGGTATTTAGGTCCTTCGGATTCTTCTACTTCTTATTTTAGTGCTATGCCGGAGAGTTCATGTCGTCCACCGGCTATCCAGGCTTTTTCCAATTAGTCTACGAGTTATCAAGGTCAGCCATCAGGGCAGCAGGTTGCCGCCCCGCGTAGTTGTTTTGAGTGCGGAGATCCCAGTCATATGAGGAAATACTGCCCTAGACTTTGGGGCAAGGCAGTGCAGCAGGGTCAATAGTCCATGATTTCAGCACCAGTTGACCAGCCACCTAGAGGTGGAGGGCAAGAAGGTAGAGGCCATCCTATAGGTAGAGGTTAGGCTGGGAGAGGTCAGCCAGCTACTGCTCAGTCAGGTGGAGGCTAGACAGCCGGTGCTCCAGCTAGATTCTATGCTCTTCCGGCCAGGCCAGATGCATTGGCATCAAATACCGTCATCACATGTATTATTCCCATCAGTGGTAGGGATGCTTTGGTATTATTTGATCCAGGGTCTACTTATTCATATGTATCATCTCTGTTTGCTCGTCTCCTGGTTATTACTCCTGAGCCTTTGGGCACTCTTGTTCATATGTCTACTCCTATAGGTGATTATGTGGTTGTGGATCGGATCTACCGGTCATGTATGGTCACTTTTTGTGGTTTCGGGACTAGAGCAGATCTTCTGTTGCTAGATATGATCGATTTTGAGGTCATCCTGGGTATGGATTGGTTATCTCCATATCATGCCGTCCTTGATTGCCATGCTAAGACTGTTTCACTAGTGATGCCAGGATCGCCGAGATTGGAGTGGAAGGGTTCCACGGTTGATATGCCTAGCAAGGTCATTTCCTTCCTAAAGGCTCAGCACATGGTCGGGAAATGGTGTTTAGCTTATTTAGCTTATGTTCGAGACACCGCTGCAGAGTCTCTAACGATTGATTTAGTGCCAGTAGACCAAGAGTTCGCCGATGTTTTTCCTTCTGATCTTCCCGACATGCCTCCAGATCATGATATTGATTTCTGTATTGATTTGGCCTCAGGAAATGAGCCTATATCTATTCCATCGTACCGTATGGCTCCTAAGGAGTTGAAGGAGCAGCTAGAGGAGTTGTTGGCAAAGGGGTTTGTCAGGCCTAGTGCTATTTGTGAAGAAGAAGGATGGTACTATGCAGATGTGCATTGATTATCGCCAGTTGAACAAGGTTACCATCAAGAACAAGTATCCGTTGCCTCGTATTTATGATTTGTTTGACCAGCTGCAGGGAGCTAGGGTGTTCTCTAAGATTGACCTGAGGTTAAGGTAACATCAGCTGAAGATTCGGGACTCGAATATTCCGAAGACTGCATTCAAGACTAGATATGGCCACTATGAGTTTCTGGTGATGTCCTTCGTTTTCACCAATGCCCCAGCGGCATTTATGGATTTGATAAACCAGGTATTCAGGCCTTATATTGACTCCTTTGTTATCGTCTTCATTGACGACATCTTCATATACTCACGTAGCCAGGGGAAGCACGAGCAGCATTTAAGAATAGTGCTTCAGACCTTGCGAGGGCAAAAGCTATATGATAAGTTCTCCAAGTGTGAGTTTTGGCTTGAGTCAGTGGCGTTCTTGGGGCATGTTGGGTCAGGAGAGGGTATTAGGCTGGATCCCAAGAAGATTGAGGCAGTTCAGAGTTGGCCACGCCCTACTTCAGTGACCGAGATCAGGAGTTTTCTGGGGTTGGCAGGCTATTATCAGCGATTTGTGAAGGGCTTTTCATTTATTGCATCACCCTTGACTAGGTTGACCCAGAAGGGTGCTCCATTCCATTGGCCCGATGATTGTGAGGAGAGCTTTCAAAAGCTCAAGACAATTTTGACTACGACACCAGTTCTTCTATTGCCTTCCAGTGTAGGGATGTATACGGTATATAACAATGCTTCACGCGTTGGTTTGGGCTGTGTGTTGATGAAGGAGGGGTGAGTTATTGCATATGCTTCGCGTCAGCTGAAGATTCATAAGAAGAATTACCCTGTGCACGATCTGGAGTTGGCAGCGATTATTCATGCTCTTAAGATATGGAGGCACTATTTTTATGGGGTGCCTTCTGAGGTTTATACCAATCACCGCAGCTTACATCATTGGTTCAAGTAGAGGGATTTCAATTTGAGGCAACGCAGGTGGCTTGAGCTACTAAAGGATTATGACATTACCATTATTTATCATCCGGGCAAGGCGAATATAGTCGTGGATGCCTTAAGCAGAAGGACAGAGAGTATGTGTAGCTTGGCATTCATTCCAGCACAGGAGAGGCCCCTAGCTTTGGACATCTAGTCCTTAGCTAACAGGCTTGTGAGGTTGGACATTTCAGAGCCCAACCGAGTTCTAGCATGTATATTTGCTCATTCTTCACTATTGGGGCAAATCAAGGTCCAGCATTTTGATGATCCACATTTGGCAGTTCTCAGAGAGACAGTACTTCAGGAAGGTGCCAAGGAGGTTTCTATTGGCTAGGATGGTATTTTGCAACTCCAGGGTCATCTGTGTGTTCCTAATTTTGATAGTCTAAGGAGGAGGCTTCTAGAGGAGGCACACAGTTTGCGGTATTCTATCCACCCAGGAATTACGAAGATGTATCGTGACTTGAGGCAGCATTACTGGTAGCGGGGGATGAAGAAAGACATAGTGAAATATGTGACCAAATGTTTGAATTGCCAGCAGGTCAAGTATGAACATCAAAGGCCGGGTGGCCTACTTCAGCAGATGTCTATTCCGGAGTGGAAGTGGGAGCGCACCACCATAGATTTCGTAGTTGGGTTGCTGCAGACTTTGCAGAAGATTGATTCAATGTGGGTCATTATGGATAGGTTGACCAAGTTGGCCAATTTCATTCCAGTGACGACTACTTATACATCGGAGAGGTATGCTCATATTTTCATTCGGGAAATAGTCCGATTGCATGGTGTGCCTGTTTCCATCATATCAAATAGAGGCCCTCAGTTCACTTCCCATTTTTGGAGAGCCATTCAGAGTGATTTGGGGACCCGTGTCGAGCTTAGCACAACGTTCCATCCTCAGACCGACGGGAAGTCGGAGCAGACATTTAAGATCTTGGAGGATATTCTTAAAGGATGCGTGATTGACTTTGGAGGGCAGTGGGATTAGTTCTTGCCTTTAGCAGAGTTTGCGTATAACAACAGCCATTAGTCCAGCATAGAGATGGCCTTGTAGGACGCTTTGTACGGCCAACGTTGTCGTTATCCTATCAGCTGGTTTGAGCCCGGTGAGGCTAAGCTACTGGGTACAGATTTGGTACAGGATGCCTTGGATAAGGTGAAGTTCATTCAGGAGAGGCTTCGCGCAGCACAATCCAGACAGAAGAGTTAAGTGGATCAGAAGGTGCGTGATGTATCATTTATGGTTGGCGGGAAGGTTCTCTTAAAGGTCTCGCCCATAAAGGGTATTATGAGATTCGGGAAGAAGGGCAAGTTGAGCCCAAGGTTTATTGGCCCCTTCGAGGTGTTGATACGAGTTGGGGAGGTTGCTTATGAGCTTGCTTTACCCCCCAGTTTATCGGGAGTTCATCTATTTTTCAATGTTTCGATGCTTCAGAAGTATCATGCCGACTTATCCCACGTGTTGGACTTCAGTACTATTCAGTTAGATGAGAGTTTGGGCTATGAGGAGGAGCCAGTCGCCATTATTGACAGGAAGGATCGCCAGTTGAGGTCCAAGAGAATTTCTGCGGTGAGAGTCTAGTGGAGAGGCCAACCGATCGATTAGGCGACCTGGGAGTCTGAGAAGAACATGCGGAGCAGATATCCCCACCTATTCAGCAATCCAGGTACTTTTCTATGTCTGTTTGAGGACGAACGTTTGTTTAAGAGGTGGAGAATGTAACGACCCGACTGGTCGTTTTGCCTTTTAGAACCCCGTTCCCTTAAATAAGACTTCCCGTGCTTGCTTTAGCTAATTTATAACTTGCGGGGATGGTTGGTTCGGGAGATGGAAGAGTTTTGAGTAAAAATATGCCCAATTTTTTCCTTAAGATTCTCTTAAAAGACCAAGTTTGACTTTGGTCAAATTTTTGGGAAAACGGACCCGGATTTGTAATTTGACGGTCTCGGAGGGTCCGTGGGAAAATATGGGACCTGGGCGTATGCCCAGAATCGAATTTCGAGGTCCCTAGCCCGAGTAATGAATTTTATTGGAAATTGTTAAATTAAAATTTTAAAGAATTAAAGAAACTAAGAAATCATTGCTTTCCTAGGTACCGGGCTTGGATTTTTGTTCCGAAGCTTGATACAGGTCCAAAATATTAGTTAAGACTTGCCCGTAAAATTTGATATCAATCCGAGTAGTTTAAGGGCGTTTTGGCCCGTTAGAAGAAAATTAAGAACTTAAAGTTCAATAGTTTGATTCATTTGGTTTTAGGGGGTGATTCCAAGATATAGCGTCGCTTTGACTGTTCGGAGGGTTCGCGCAAGTCCGCCTCGTGATTTCAGACTTGTCGGTATGTTCGAGCGGGGCTCGAGAGCCCCGAGCGTCAAACGAGCAAGATTCGAGTGAAGTAGGAAAGTTGCAGAGTGGCTGAAGGTCTACTGCTTCAGTCATAACCGCATCTGCGGTTCTAGGACCACATATGCGGTCAATCCATCGTAGAAGCGGCCTTTGACCAGGCCAGAAGAAACTGTAGGAGCGGCTCGAAAGCCGCAGAAGCGGCTCCGTGGAAGTGGACCTCAGCCGCAGAAGCGGAGCTCAAACCGCATAAGTGGTCCAACCATTTTCGCCCAGTTTCGCAGAAGCGGTCCTCTTTTTGTAGGTGCGGGACCGCAGAAGCGGAAATCGCTGGGCAATGAGTTCATTTAATTCGAACTCAAAGGCCATTTATTTCATTTCTACTCCACACTTAGGCGATTTGGGGGCTTCCAAAGAGAGAATTTCAACATAGGACTTCAAGGTAAGTTAATTCCACTTATTATTAGTTTAAATACATGTATATTAAGTTGATTAAACACTAAAAATTAGGTGATATCAAAGGGTTTAGAGCTAAACCTAGGGTTTAAGTAAAATCAAGATTTAACCACGAAATTTATTATGAAATGAACTTGAATTCATATATTAATTATCCTTAGGTTATAGAGAACTACTTTCTTCGAAAAATCTCGAAATCCGAGCACGTGGGCCCGGGGTCGAAATTTAGGAAACTTGTGGAAAAGGTTGGGAAATTACTTAACTAGTTAGAACTCGACATTCTAAGCCTTTATTGACTAGTTCTTACTTTATTTAACTAGTTTGTGATCGTTCGGCTCCAAATTGAGGGCTTGGGCTTATTCTTGATATTGGAAGCGAGGTGAGTCTCCTTTCTAACCTTATAAGAGGAAATTATCCCCATAGGTATAATAAATGAGGATTTACTACTATTTGGTGACGAGAGTCCTTGCGTAGCTACTATGATATTAATTGCTTGGGTAGTTTAGGACCCACACCATGCCTAATTTGGAATTTTCTTCTATTTAAATTGTAAATATGAACCTTTGTGATATGCTAGAGACTTGAAAGAAATAAAAAGTGAACATATGAACTTGTTG
>MU779270.1:321625-359833 GCA_026770625.1 Nicotiana glauca | reverse complement strand
TATATATATATATATATATATATATATATATATATATATATATATGAGCATTTGTGTGCATTCTTGATGTTCTTTATACTTGTGGAGCGGGCCGATCACCTCGGTGAAAAATTGAAGCATCTATGGTTCGTGTCGTTCGATCCTCGGCAGTGCACGTTTATTTTCTATTAGAGCGGGCCGTCAACCTCGGCATGATTGCGCATGATATATATATATTTGATGCCTAGACATATGGCTACTTGCTTAGTAATTGAAGAATGTAAATGGAAACTAAAATAAGGTCAAGAACTTGATTATTGCTTTTCATTATAACCTGTTAAATATTGGTGACTTTCATGCTTAGCAAAGCACATTGATATTATATTATCTAGCCCGTAGTAGGTATTAAGTCGACCTCTCATCTCTACTTTTTCGAGATTAGACGGGATACTTACTGGGTACATATCGTTTATGTACTCATACTACACTTCTATATTTAATTGTACAGGGTCAGAGGCTGATACATCTGGTTACCGATTCGGTGCGCGCCCTTAAGTGTGTGGCAGAGACTTCCACGGTGAGCTGCTTCCTTCCTATGCCGCCCAATAGCCGGATGGAGTCTTCCTTTACTTTTGTTGTCTTTCTTTATCTCAGACAGTAGGATAGATATATTTTTTTGTATTTTCTACTAGATGCCCGTACTTGTGACACTGGGTCTTGGCACACACACCTTGGTATATATTTATTTTGGGTTGTATAATTATGTTATTTACGGTATTTTGCTCTTCTAGCTTAATTCATAATTAAGTATCTATTTCACTCATTTCTGATTAAAAGCAACATAAGAATTTAGTAATATTTCCGCGTTGGCTTGCCTGACAATGGTGTCAGGCGCTCTCATGACATATTATGGAAATGGGTCGTGACAGGTGTTCCATTAGAGAAACCGTTGTGGTAGATTTTTCTTTATTGTCGTAGTTTATTATAAACTGTAACAATACATATTAAACTGTTACAATAGCTTAAAGAAACCGTTGTTATATCCATACATAACCGTAACAGTAGCTTACATAAGTGTTACATTAGATAATATGGTAATGGTTATGAACCGCTGCATACAAAATATAGTAACGATTTGAGACCGTTCCAATTGGAAAGAATAATCTTTCAAACAGTGAAAGGAAAAACCGTTGCGATAGACATCTCTATAGCAATGGAGTTACAAACCGTTGCAATAATAGCAATGGAGTTACAAACCGTTGCAATAAACATTCCTAAACCTCTATTGGCACGCGGGCTGATAGAATGGTCTGTAAACTATTCCAATATCTTTATGGCAATAATTTATTTACCTATTGGAATGGTTCTCCATGCGTCACCATAGACCAATTTTTCAGTAGTGAAAATAGAGAAGAAACATAGGAACAAGTATACCCTGGCTTAAATAATACCGAGGCATCTCTATGGCAGATAGAAATAGTACATGTGATCACAAAATCGGAGGCGACTGCCTCTGGCCTGGTCGGGAGAGCATAGAATCTAGCTAGAGTGCTGCTTGGCTGGCCTCCACCTCTACGGCGACCCCTACCCACCTGCCCTCCGCCTCTGGCCAGCTAGACGGGTGGTGTGGTAGCTGCTACGGTAATAATGGGCTGTTGGTCCTGCTTCTCAGCCTTGCCCTGAAGTCCGGGACAAAACCTCTTCACGTGGCCAAACTCCCCGCACTCAAAATAACCCCTCCGAGCAGTGGATTACTAGCATGAAGTCTGATCCTTATAGCATGAATACCTACTAGAGGAACCTTAAATAGCCAGCGGGTGATAAGTACTCTCTAGGATAGTGCTGAAGTAGGTTCGTGCTGGAGTACTCCGAGTAAGCGGTGGTGCTGACTGCACGGGCCTGCTAGGCTTGCCTATCAAGAAATGGCCTCAGCCCCTAGGTGGGGCACTATTGAATCCACCAAACTGACGGGGCCACCTATCCCTCGGCGCAAACTCTCCCCTGCGGTTGCGGATACACTCGATCCTTCGAGCTATATCCACAACCTAATGAAAGGGAGTCCCATCTCTACCTCATGGGCCATAGAAACCTAAATCTTATGGTGCAGACCTATAATGAACCTCTACAGCCTCTATCCATTTGTGGGGAGTGTAATAGCTGTATGGCGAGACAAGTCAGCAAATCTCGCCTCTTAGTCGGTCACAGACATATGACCCTGACAAAGTCGCTCAAATTGACCCCGAAGCTCCTCCCTCTTCGAAGGTGGTATCTACTCCTACAAGAACAAATGTGTAAACTGATCCCAAGTCAAGGGAGATGAACTTCCTGGCCTACTATGGAGGTAAGCCTGCCACCATCTGCGCGCTTTGACCTTAAGGTAAAAGGTGGTGAAGTCCATCCTATTGGACTCCAATATCCCCCCATGTTACGTAGCCTATCCCTGCACCGGTCCATGAAATCCTAGTGGTCCTCTAACTGCTTACCCCTAAAGTTAGGGGGATGAAGCCTAGTCCATCAGTCCAGCTACTTCTTCTAATTAATGGTCGTGACTGGTCTGGACTCTAGCACAATCGCTGCAAATGGCTGGGCCCTGCCTGCAGGTAGTGTATATGGAGTCTGATAAACGACAACATCGTGCCTTGGAGCTTAAAAGATAGGGGTCTGTGCTCTCCTTCCAGCTCGAGATGTGGCTGGGTCCGCTAGAAATAAACTAGCCTACGTCATAGAGTCTATGAGTCGTGGCATAGAGCTCATGACTTCCTGAAATCCCGGTGTAATCATGAATTCTGTCGAGGCTGGCTCAGCTGTAGGTGCCTCATACTGCTCTTCAATAACAGGATCCTCCAGTGGATCTACTGGTGGTATAACAGGATCAACTCTAGGAGCCCGCATCCTCTAACAGGGTCTGGATCCCGCCATCGGCCTCTGCCTCATCCTCTAGCAGCGGGAGAACCTGGTACATCTGTCGCGCGCGTTCTCACTATCTGTGAGAGATCAATAGAAAGATACTTAGCATAATATCAATTACAAAATAAGAGATAAAGAATTATTGGTTTCCTAACATCATGTGGCCTCTCAAAGATAAGTACAGATGTCTCCGTACTGATCTGACTCTACTAGGCTTACTCAGGACTCGAGAGACCTATGTGAACCTGGCTTTGATACCAAGCTCTCATGACCCAAAACCCGTAATAGGTCACGATGGAACCTAACTCCGCTATTAGGCAAGCCTACAAGTGAATCTACAATTTCATTATCCCTTTTTAACTTTTAAAACAAAAGTTTTCTTTTTAAAAGAACAAAATAAGTAAGATCCCATACAACTACACATACTCTTTTCTCAAAAAAATTATCGGAATGAGAAATACATCAACCACTATAACAGTAATGATACATAAAATAGTACGTAAATGCTAGAAGCCCCCAAAACCCTGTACCACAAGTGCATGAGCAATCTAGAGAATATACAAAACTAATACAATTATCGTCTGAAAGGTAATAGACTTAAATAATATAACAAGGTAGAGGTAGACTCTAGTGCTACATGTCAAAGCAAGGCAAGGAGCTCACTACTAAGTTTCCATAGAAGTGCAACTACGCGTCTGTGTGACCATTGGTAGTACCTATCTCAGTACGTGCACATTCATTGTAAAGTGCAGCGCGAGTACGGAAAATAATACCTAGTAAGTATCTAGTCTAACCTCAAAGAAGTAGCGATGAGGGGCTGACTTGACACTTACTAATGGTCAAACAATAATAGAAATACATAAAGCAGACATGGTTAATGTACAACATGTAGCAATGAAATAAATAGGTAGAAATGCTTCTTGGCCACTTAGACTTGTAGGGCATTTGAAAGCCGATATATGAACTTTAAACTTTCTCATTTGAACACTCGAACTCATGATTCTCTTAACTAATAAACATATTTAACCATTGACCATGCCTATATGGGAAAAATGTAGATGACATGGCAATAATGCGTACACATCACTGCTATTAGGCGCGTAACTTGCAATTTTTTTGACTAGTTCTTATAAAAGAACAAAAAGGACAATAAAGAAAAAAGGAAAAAAGGAAAACTACCCTTGTTTCTTCCATCACCCCTCCCTTAGATCCAGCTACAACTCTTTCACTCTCTTCTCTCTTTCATCCCATCCTTCGCCCAACTTCTGTTTTAGCATCAGGATAGGAATAATTCAATGGATACCCATCAAATCCATATTCAAAGACACCTGTTTTGTTAAAAAAAATTGTCACTTTCTTTTCTTTTTTTCTCTTATTAACAAAGTTCTCAACTTTGTAATTCAAAAAGTGATTTGGATTCCTAAATTCAGTGACATGGGTCTCAGTTAAAAGGATTGAAATCAAGAATTCGAAAAAAAATCAAAACAATTTTGTCTTTTGGTAATTTCTCTTTGGTAATTTCTCTGTTGTGTAAATTGAGATTTGGATATTATTGAATAATACCATCAGAAAAGTCAGTCGGCTAAAGCATTTCGTCTAACATCTTTCTTTTTTGATTTGGTCTTTGGATGGTTTCAAGAGTGAGAATTTTGAGAAGGAGAAAAGGGGTAATCAGAGAGGATAGAGACTCAATTTTTCTAGTGACTTCTTTTCTCCGGCGGTAGGTCGTTCAAGTTCTCTTATCTAGTTTATTGCTGGTGTCAAAAAAGTGAAGCACTGGTACTTTCCTGCCAAATTTTGTATGGTGGTTTAAGTAATGAGACGATTATGGGAAGAAGTAATGAAGGCGGATTTTCAGAGAGACATTTAAATGACAATTGGTGAAGAGATTTTTTTTTTCGAAAAAATTTGATGGTTTTCCAGTTGTATTCTCATGGTGATGAAAGGATGCTTATGGGAGAAGAAGAGTAGGATAAAGAATTTTAAATTTTCATAAATTAATTCTTATAAAATAGGACATACTCATTACATGTGTCAAACAATAAATGGCTTAGAATGTGGCGTTCCATGTTTGTCATCGCAGTTGAGGATCATACGTTGTGGAATACCCAATTTATCAAGTAGGAGTGTTCAAACGAAAAAGTTACAAGTTCATCTATCGGCTTTACAAATGAATACAAGTTTAAGTAGCCACTATGCCATTTCACCAAATAAATAAAAGTAATTATAGCAAGTCCACATATGAGTCTACATCGAATCACCAAACATCTCATAACCGGCCTCGAAAGTGCTAATTCAGCTACTACCAAACCAAATCCAATGTCAATTATTAAGCACGAAGTTGCCGAGGTAAATTGCCTAATCCCATAGGAATAGTGGTACTCAGTACTGCCAAGGCGAACGATGCGATCGCATAAGAATAGTGTTACCATACTATCGAGGCGGACGTCCTGATCCCTCTTACAAGGTTAGGCAAGATATTTAACTCGCTTCCAAGTTCTCAATCCTACTATTTAACCTCACTAGAACTCCTCAAACGACACCGAGAACTCCGAAACTAATCAAAAATCACATAACTATCAAATATATGCTCAAAAGTTCATAATATAGCTATTAAATTATTTTTCCAACCCAATCCGGAAGGTCTATAAAAATCATGGACCACGTACTCGGACATCAAATTTTTTTGAAGAAAAATGTTACTCATGACTCACAAACTCAAATATAAAATTTATTCCTAATTTCACAATAAACTTCGTGGTCAAATTTTATATTTATCAAAGCCTAGCATTCCAACCAAATTCCATAATTTTCGCTAATAGTTTTTGTTAAAATCTACCCATAATCCATGTAATTAACTCAAAAAAAGGAAGAAGTCACTTACCTTGTAATGTTTGATGAAAATCCTCTCAAAGGAGATCTCAAAGCTGCCAGTTGCTCATCGTGTTCGCATCCTTATGGTCGCGTTCGTGATTCTCAGCTGCCCCAACCCTTGGCATTCGCGTTCAACCACTTGCATTCAAAAAGGCCTCCTGCCTCACGGCCATCCCCCTTCCTTCCTTCTTCGCGTTCGTGATCGAGTGTATGCATTCATGGAGGATCGGGTCTTTCTCAGCGTTCGCAAGTGCCTCCTCGCGTTCGCAAAGAAAAAAAATTTGGGGCCCTTTAGTAACCTTCTTCAGGATCGCGAGATAACCATCATGAAAGTGAAGCACACCAGCACACTAGCATTTTCAGCCAAGTTCAAACACGCTCTGGGTGGTCCAAAATATACCCGAACCCCCCGGGACCCCATCCAAATTCACCAATAAGTCTATAATCATATTGCGTACTTACTCGAAGCCTCAGAACACATAAAGAAAATGCAAAATCAAGAATCGCACCTCAAAACCTTATTCCAAGGTTGGGAATCCCAATTAAACATTAATAGCACTAAAAAATTACTTCAAGTCAAACTTAGAAAATTCTAAAACCTTTAAAAATGCCACTTTCAACAATAAAAGCAGAAATGCACCGCCCACCCGAAACTCAATCCAAACATACGTCCTACTTCAAAATGATCATATGAACCTATTTAAACCTTCAAATCCCGATTTCGAGATCGTTCACTAAATGTGTTGACTCAAGTCAAACTTGACCACCTTAGGCCTCTATTACGGAACCAAGTGTTCCGATTCCAACCCAAACTCTTCCAAACCTTTCCAAACCATCCCCAAAAATCATAAAATAATAAAGGCACATACTGGAAGTCATAATTAGGGGAACAATAATCTAAAAAGTAAAATAACCGATCGAATAGTTATACATAAAATACGGTTACATGGAATGTGCTTTGGCCCGTAACATTATTCACTTAAAATTGTTGTTCATTAGGCTACTTATTTTCTTTTCCCTATATAACTAGGTGCTATTTTATAGCCAAAACGAGGTAAATAGGTAGTGGGCCCTACGTTATGCCTTTTACTAAGAGGATAGAATCAATATTTAAAGTAAGGGTTTCTTTTGCTTTAGGTTTTTCTTCCTAGTGTTCAGTGAGATAGTTTTCCGAGAATAAGAGTGGTGTTGCATGAGGACGACAACAATTCAGGGAAAAGACTTAGAGCTTTTCCTCCTGTTTACCCGTAAAATAGTATAGTTGAACTTGTAACATAATTTATAAATACGTAAATTAATCTGATTCAAATATATGAAATATATAAAAAAAAAATAAGACAAGAATAGGAAAAGAACTTACAAGAAATACAAGTATGTTGGTATGATGAGCTTCTCCGGAAGCAGTAGTATGAACAAAATTAAGAACAAAAGAGAGCAAGTAATTTTATAATTAGGGAGCAGAATATAGCCATTGTGTACAAATGATTTTTCGTGTCTTACAATGGATACTAATTCTCCTATTTATAGCTCGATTTGGGGAGACAAGGTTCCCAAATCAAGCTCCTCTTGAATGAGAATAAAATCGTCATTGATGACTGCATAACAGTTGGTTATAAATACAGAGATTCTTTGTAACGACTATTCATTCATTGATTTCTAATGTCTTCCTTCAAATCTTTATTATCGGTTCCCATGTCTTTGAAATTTACACATTACCGATCACATGCTTATATTCAGTGCCAACTACTTGCTGACTCACAACTTATATGTCTTCAGTTCCACTTGTCATTTTATCATTTGTCCAACTATCACTAACCAATTTTACCCCATACACCTCGCGCTTGCAATTGTGAACCAGGGATTATATTTTTTTGACCCATTAGTATATACTTTATATGTATATAATATAGTTCTTTTAACAAAGAGGTATAATAATGGCACAATAATGAATTTGATATATAGGCATAAGGAGAATAATGACGAATTGAATAGTATAACTACTCACCGTGTGAATTTTTCGTAGAATTTTTTTGATTAAATTAATCCATGTATGTCTATTTTTATCTTACAGTGTTGAGTCCATGGGATTTGGAGAACTGTTTTTTTCCAAAAAGGCCAATCATATTGATGGAGAAGTTAGGCATGATTCCAACTTATATATTTCAAGTAAACAAAAATTACACGGAGGAGGACGTAAATCTTAACCTCGATTACAAAATAAAGGTTGGTAGATTTCAATCTAGTGTGTATTTGTTCAGAAAGGGTTGGCCAAGACAATGGATGATTCCTTCTATGCATAAACTAACAGATCATGATACTACAAACAAGTAGGTAGCAATAACTCTTAACTTACCACAATATGATCCATGTAGCGACAGGTTCCAATCGAAAGAAACAGCGTGTACGCTAGAAAGACGTATAGGCAAGCCTTTCAACATTTAATTTGAACCATCCAATCATAGGCTTCTCCCAATAAACTGCCTTCGATTGGATCATTGGTTTTATCTTGTCTACTATTCTGCATTTGTCTATCCAAGAGTGAGGAAGCTGGATCTTAGGAAATTGATAGTAAATGATCAAGTTTGTAACTTTGCAGACCTGCTGAATAATATGCCATGTAGACATATGGATGTTTGCGAATCTAGCTGCACATATACTTTTCCAAATCTTATATCACGGCTGCTAAACACTAAAACAAGATATTCTGAACCGTCACGACCCAAAACCCGATCCATCATGATGACGCCTATCGTGAAACTAGGCCAGCCTCAACTAAATAATTCACACCACAACAAGAAGTTTGAAAACATTAACGAAGGCTTTTAACATTAAAAGAAACTATTTGAAACATAAGAAATTCCAAGATAAGATACAATCTAGCCCAAAATTAGGGTGCCATTGAGTGCATAAGCGTCTTGGAAAAATACATAGTCTATTAAAATGTAAAAGGGCAACTGAAATACAACTGGATAATAAGAAGGAGAGCCAAGGCCTGCGAACACCGTGCAGGTACCTCAATAATTTCCTAAGCCTGAAGCCTCGATCAACAACCGCCACTAGGACCAAAAGTGCCTGAATCTGCACACAAGGTGCAAGGGGTAACGTGAATACACCAACTCAGTAAGTAACGAGTTCAAACTATGGCTTGAATAGTAGTGACGAACTCAACCTCAACAGATATAATAGAAACAACTTGCAGAAACGTAGGCATGCTTTCAGTTATACAGATACCTCAAAGAAATAAAGTAAATACAGATCTGAACAATTTAAAATATATAACTCAACTGCCTCTACATGCCAATGCACCGACTGTGTGAAATGCACATTTTACTCTCACTCTCAAGTGCACAACCACTCGGTACTGAATATGGCCATTTGGCCCCGGAAACCCATCTTGGAACATATACAAAACTGACTGTGAGTCACTCAGTACCGAGGAAGAAGGGCAATCCAACCCTAAGGAGAAATCCATCTCCAGGTATATGTATAAATACTTAACCATTCGGTACCGTATATAGCCATCTGGTCCAGGGAAATCCATTCAGGAACATACTCATCACCGACTATAAGTCATCTAGTACCGAGGAAGAAGGGTAATCCAACCCTGTGGAGAAATCCATCTCGAGATATCAATACTTCATTCAAATCTATATCCAGGGAAATCCATCCCTCACAAATATCATCCGTGCCCACTATGGGTGTGCAGACTCTGGAGGAGCTCCTACAACCCAAGCGCTATCATAATCAATATAAATGCTACGACATGCAGCCCGACCCAGTAATCTCACTCAAAATCAGGCTCTCGGCCTCGCTCTGTCGTCACTCTTCAGTCTCACCCATGGGCTCACAATGTCATGAAAATTACCCCGGGAACAATGATATACTAAGCCAATAATAATAATTGAGACTGAGATATGATATGAAATACATGAATATGATTCAGTACAAAATAACAGCGAAATCAATGAAATGATATCAAGAAACGACCATTAGGATTCTCAACAGTATCGGCGTGAAGCCCTAACATGATATCTAGCATGCTTTATAGCTCAATACTTTATCACATAATGGAAACATTGATATCAATAAGAAAGAGTCATTAAATGGTGTCATGGAATGAACTAAGTCACGAACCTCATGGTGCACGCCCGCTCGCCCGTCACTTGGCATGTGCGTCACCTCAATACTAACCACATAATATGTAGTTCGGGGTTTCGAACCCTCAGAACCATATTTAAAAGTGTTACTTACCATAACCGAATAAAAATCCTACTCTACAATGCCCTTGACTCTCGACTCGGCGTACGAACGTCCCGAATCTAGTCATAAGCAATACAATACGATCAATATAGGCTAAAGGAACCAATTCCACAAGAAAAATACCAAGTTATAGGCCAAATCCCGAAATTCACTCACACCCGGCCACCGGGACCACATCTTGAAATCCAACAAAAATTACAAAACTAGAAAGCTCATTCACTAACGAGTCTACCCATACCAGTTTCATCAAAATCCGACATTATTTTATCCCTCAAATCCCCAAATTACTCTCTCAAGAACTCTTCCATTTTCCCCCCAATCTTTCAATCCCAATTCCAAATTTAGATGATAGAAATCAAGACAAAATCATGGAATTTAACAAAAATAAAATGAGGAACACTTACCCCAATCAACTCCCTAAAATGCCTTCAAAAATCACCCAAATCCGTGGTCTCTAGCTCAAAATATGAAGAAAAAATATGGACTTAAACCCTCGATTTTGAATATAACACTGTGTGCCTAGATTTTCTTCTTCGCGAACGCGGCCTCCCTCTCACATTCGCGTAGAACAACTTCAATGCCTCCTCACTTCACTGTTCGCAAACGTGACACAATCCTCGCAAACGTGATGCCTTACAATCTCCAACCTTCGTGAACGCATAGAACAATGAACTTGTGGTCCCCAACTGCCACTTCTCTTCTTCGCGAACGCGATACTCTTCTCGCATTCGCGATGCACTCAACTCCTGAACCTTCCCAAACGAGTCCCTTATTTCTCGAACGCGAAGAAAATTTTTTCCTCAATCTCCAAATACTCTTTGCGGATGCGAGACCTGCCTCGCGGATGCATAAGAGGAAACCAGTAACAGAAAATACTAGCAGATCAGCTATCCCTCAAAGGCCATAATTGGTCCGTTAACCGACCGAAACTCACCTGAGACCATCGGTACCTCAACCAAACATACCAACACATCCCATAACATTATACAAACTTAATCGAACCTTTGAATCACTCAAAATAACATCAAATCACCAAATTACACTCGGATTCAAACCTGAGAACTTCCAAACTTCCAAATTCCACAAACGATGTCGAAACCCACCAAACCACGTCCAAATGACCTCAAATTTTGCACACAAGTCAAAAATAGCACCACAGGTCTACTCCAACTTTTGAAATTCCATTCCGACCCCGATATCAAAATTTTCACTGCTGACCAAAATCGCCAAAATTCTAACTTTCACTAATTCAATCCTAATTCTACCACGGGCCTCCAAGTCATATTTCGGATGCACTCTCAAGTCCAGAATTATCTAACGAAGCTAATGAAACCATCAACATTAAAATCCAAGATCGTTTACATATTAGTCAACATGCGGTCAACTGTTCTAACTTAAGCCTTCACAAAAGAGACTAAGTGTCTTAATTTACTCCAAAACCACAACGGACCCGAACCAACTGACCCGGCAAGGCATAATACAGCTGTAGAACACCAACTAAAGTAGAAAAATGGGGAACGGGGCAGAAACTCATGAAACAACCGGCCGGGTCATTACATGAACCATATTCTTGCTCTTAGCTGGCTATCAGTTCATAAGATTCTACCTCTACTGATGCTGGTTATAATTAATACCATAAATATTATAGAAACTGGACCAAACTCCATATGCAATCAGATTATTATTGAAAAGATGATTGATGGTTTCTTCCTCATGATTATTACAACAATAACATTGAGAAGACATCGCAATACCAGCCTTCTTAACAATATCATCAGTGGGAACCCTGTTTTGAAGAAGTTTTAACATAAAGAAGGAGATTTTAAAAGGAATCTTCATGTGTCAAATCTACTGAATAGTTAAAGTATTCGCCCACCCCGTTATTATTTACACCTTATCAGTAATTATGCCAGTGATTGGAAGCCTAATGATTAAGTAAATAATTGCTGAAATATTTTGTTTTTATTTTTATTGGATGTAAAATATGAAAACCAAATGAGAAATCAACCCGCATGTGCATTTGTTCCTACTATTAATATTAATGCTACTGTTTCGATCTTTGTTCTTAAGTTTAGACAGATTCTAACTTTTAACCACGTTATTATTATTGGAATTCGAGTACTACTTTATAATAATTGTAATGAAATATTGAGCTTAGATTGAGGGGGTATTACTTTATAGGAATCGTGATTAAATATTGCATTTAGATTGAGATTTTGGGATATTTTTTTTTTATTAATATATAAAATATTAAGATTTAACTATAAGCTTGAAAGATAAGGAGATTGAAAATTGACTCAACTTGCATAATTGATATAGTTAGCCAATATTTTGTATACATTGTGGCCATTAAAAGCCGTTTAATTGGTGTTATAGAAATCGCAAGGTTGGAAAACTTGTCGTTGGCGAGGAAAGTGAGACTTTAAGGTTTGATGCTTGCTTTTTCAAAATCTGTTTTGAAAGTATGTTTTGTCTGTCCGGTCCATGTATTGAGATGAGAGTATGCTTGGCAGAATCTGTGGTCTTTGACCCACCGCAAATATATATTACTTTATGAAACAGCTAAAGTTATGTAATGAATAACTTGTGGTATGATGTGGTGTGGCATAAAGTTGTACTATGACGTTGGGGCGTTAGAAAATATTTTTCGCTGCCGTGATATATTTGGAATATTTTATATGCTGTCATGGTAGATTGGGGGCATTGTATATGTTGTTGTGGACTCATTGGTGTATTTGGTTAATTTCCTGCACTAGCGTTTATGACGAGTCATTAGTGTAGATTGTATGAGATATATAGTGTTGTTATTGAATAATTGTCTGGACCTTATAGATTAGTTATATGGTGAAAGCATTTATGTGCATATTATTTTTGTGCTCATTATGTGATTTATTTTCTAACACTTGTTCTAGAGGTATTCAGAGTTATGGAACGAGAATCTTACTGGGTTATAGTTACGTATAACTCACTCCTTACTTTCATATCTATGTAGATAGTAATTGTGAAGATGGAGCTAGTAACTGACGAGTTCGCTAGAGCTAATTTAGTTATTGAGATGAGCCGCCACATTATTCGTGGAGGCTGCCAAAAGATCTTTATCATTTATTCATACGTTGTCTTTTGTAATACTCTGACATGACCCATGGTCTAGTGTGGATTTGGGCTAGAGTTTTCAATTTAGTATTTTAATATATTAAATATTTATAATTAATTATCAAATTATTTGGATACTTATTTAATTAATCAAATGCTGCAAATTAATGGCTAAGGTATGAAAGTGTGATTTTCCTGGCGAGTGGCGTATGCTAGGCACCAATCATGTCAGAGGGTAGTTTGGAACGTGATTGTGGTGACCCAACATGTCATCTCTTACTTTAAAAGTCAAATATGTGTTCCGTATCTTAAAAACCTCCTTTAGTCTTACCTCGATTTACGTGCATAATCCGGGCATATATCTGGAAAATATTTATGTGAAAATTTAAGAAAAATACTAATTTTCCTTTAAAATTAAATTTAAATTGACTTCAGTCAATATTTTAGATAAAAAGACCTCGACCCATGATTTAATGTTCCCGGAGGATCGGTAGAAAAATATGAGACTTGGACGTAAGCTCGAAATTGAATTCTGAGGTCCCTAACCCAAGAAATTAATTTTTGAAGAAAATTATTTAGCTGAAAATATAAGAGTTTTTGGAAATTAAACGATGTTTGAATTTGATGGTGTCGGCCCGTATTTTAGTTTTGGAGCCTGGTATTGGTTTAATATGGTATTTAAATTGTGCCTATAAAATTTGGTAAGAAACGGAATTCATATAACGTGATTCGGACCCTCGGTTGTGAAATGGAAACCTTAAGAGTTTTTGAGATTTTTCCTTGATTTTGATGCTAAACTCGTAGTTCTAGATGTTATTTTGATGATTTGATCGCATGAATAAGTCCGTATGATATTTCTAGACTTGTGTGCGTGTTTGGTTTGGAGCCCTTGGGTAAGTTTCAGATAGGTTTCGGGATGTTTTGGACTTAAGAACTTTTGCTGTTCTGATATTTTGTTCTTCGCGTTCGCAATGCAGCTCATATGAATGCGAAGTACATGCTGGGCTGGGAAGGGGTTTCTTCTCCACGAACGATAGGCCTTGGTCGCGAATGTGGAGCACTAGGGGGATCGCTCTTCACGAATGCGACTGGCCACACGCGAAGGCATAGTGTAATGGAGGTGGCTGGGGGAGTCCTTGAGTTGTTCTTCCCGAACGCGGTCCTAGGCCCGCGAACGCAATGGTCAGGGGGGATAGACCATCGCGAATGTGAGCAGCTCATCGCGAACGCATAGGCCCTTCTGGCCACAAGCATCGCTAACGCGACAGACCCTTCGCGAACCGAAGAAGGTCTGTCCAGTGATTTTAAAATAGAACCTAGGTCGTGATTTCTTTAAAATTTCAGATCTCCTTCCCTGGAATCCGACCTTGGATAATTTTTGAATTGAAGTTTCAATACCCATTAGATTTCTAGGCCTAAACCTTATTCTTTAAGGGTACAAATTAGGGATTTTAAGAGAAGAGGGGATTTTACAAATTTTGAGATTTAGACCTCGATTTGAGGTCGGATTCCAAAACTAATTGCATATTTGGGCTCGTGGGTGAATGTGTGAACAGTTTTTGGTTCGAACCTCGAGTCATGACTAAGCGGGCGGAATCGTATTTTGACTTTTTGGGAGAATTTTGGGAAATCTGTAATTTTTTGTCACGACCCCAGTTCGCCCTCCGTGAACTATCAGGATAGCACCTAGTCTCTACGACTAGGTAACCCTAAATAATTACGAAAATAGAAATAATAGAACAAAACTAACAATAAACTACATAAATAACTTAATGAAGCATTTAAGATGCCACTCGACATTTACAATACAAACTCTCAAAACCGAAACAACTTTTTCCAAAACACGGAATCTCATGAAATCACAAGCTTTTGAATGTCTACAAGTATATAACTCCAGAGTGTCTAAACAAGGAAAATATAGAAGGGTAATACTTTAAGAGAGAATAGAAAGGGATTCCTTGGTCTACGGACGCGGCAGATATACCTCGAAGTCTCTGGAAAATCGCCTCACCTCAGGGGTGGTAGGATTGAGTTGAAGTACCTGGATCTGCCCATGAAAAACATGCGCAAAAAGGGTATGAGTACACCACAACAGTACTTAGTAAGTGCTAAGCCTAACCTCGACTGGGTAGTGACGAGGAAGGTCAGGGTCCTACTGAGGTTAAATGAAATACAAAGTATAATAGTGTAGAATAAGACAGTATAATTAAGTGCAACAATAAGAAGTAACAGAGGATGGAAAGAACAACAATAACTACAATAGACAAAATAATTATAGAAAGGAATACAACTCAACACAGAGATAACAACCGAGGATCTCCCAGGATACCGTCCTGTAGTCCCAAATATAAATATCCAGTGGATCTCCCGTGATACCGTTACGTAGTCCAACTCATAATGCATGGGGATCTCCTGGAATACCGATCCGTAGTCCCAAATGTGAATACTCTATACTGTGGGAATCTACCGGGTGTAGTCCCATAGTTCCAATATAAAAGTGCAGAGGGATCTCCTAGATTACCAATCCATAGTCCCAAAGTAAATATGCAGGGGGGTCTCCAGGGACACCGTACCGTAGTCCCAAAATAAACACACAGCAGCAACACGAAAAACACTCAATTCAATTCAAATTCCATACCAAGGTAAAACAGGTATTTCTAACCTAGCATACCGCATGAAATCTAAATAAGTCAGTTTGAGCAAATAAAGCAATTAAGTCAATTAGACATGCTTCCCTAAGCAAATTGTAAGCTCAAATTGCAAGTAATGTAGAAAGGAAAGAAGCACAATTATAGTTAATTAATGAAAAAAGGTATTTCAACAGTTAGAACAAGTACGCACCCGTCACCTCACGTACAAGGTATTTCAAATAGCAATAATACCAAATCCTAAGTGGAGTTTCCCCCATACAATGTCAGGCAAGCCACTTACCTCTAATCGCCTTAAAATCAACCCGAAACCATGCTCTTGCCACGAGTAATCGTCTCCAAATAGCCCAAATCTATTCAATTTAATTGCATAATGTAAATAACACTTCAAGTAACTGATTCTACAAATAAATTCTAAGATAATACATGAAATTAGGAAAATAACCAAAATGCCCTTCGGGCCCACATCTCTGAATCGGGTAAAATTTATATTTTCAGAACCATCATACTCTCACGAGTCTAACCATATAAAAATTATCCAAATCCAATGTTAAATTCCCAATCAAAACTTGAAATTTAGGTCTAAGAACTTTCTCCAAATTTTCCCCCAATTTTCATCCCGAATCCGAAATTGAATGACAAAACTAAGATTAAACTACATTAATACAACTAGAAAGGGATTAGGAATTGTTATCCACTGATTTCCTCTTCAAAATCCTCCCAAAATTACCCTTTCCTGAGCTCCAAATCAATTTTCTGACTTTCGATTTCAAACCCTCAAAATATCTTATTTGTGCCAAGAAAATCCACTTCTGCGGTCATGGGACCACACCTGTGGTCCCGTTTCTGCAAAAAAAAAAAGGATCGTACCTGCAAAAATTAATTAACCTAAAGCTTCCGCTCCTACGACCGATATACCGCGCCTGCGGTACCGCAGGTGCGCTCATACACTTGCACCTACGACTTTGGTCCTCTACGTGCCTGGCCGCATCTGCGGTTTGGTTCTGTATCTGTGGGAGTCGCATCTGCAGCCTCTCAACCCTAAATGCGGTTATGATAGCAGCCATAAACTTTAGCTGCAAACTCAAAATTCCTAACTTTTCGTTAACCATCCGAAATCATCCTAAAGCCCCTAGGACGTCAACCAAAAGCACGAGCAGGTCATATACCACTACCCAAACATATACCAATCCTCAAAACACCTAAAACAACATCGAATCAACCAATTAACCATGGATTCAAGGCTAAGAATTCCAAAAACTCTCAAATTACGGTTTCGATTAAAAAGTGTATCAACCCTCGTCCAAATGACTTGAAATTCTGCACACATGTCACATTTAACACTACGGAGCTACTCCAACTTTCAGAATCATATATCAACCCTTAGATCAAAATCTCACTATCGAACCAAAAACTTCAAAAATTTAACTTTAGGCATTTCAAGCCTAAATTAGCTACGGACCTCCTAAACCCAATCCGAACACGCCCCTAAGCCCGAAATTACACAATCGAGCTACCAGAACCAACAGAAATCCATTCTGAAGCCGTCTTTATACTACTTCAACTACGGTCCAAATTCTAAAACTTAAACCCTCATTTTGGGGACTAAGTGTCCCAAAACTCTCCAAAACTCCAAATAAATCCTCTCGTCAACTCACAATAGCAGAAACAAACACGGGAAAAATAGTTAATAGGGGATTGGGTTATAAATTCTTAAAATGACCGGTCGGGTCATTACATCCTCCTACACTTAAACCGTTCATCCTCGAACGATCATAGAGACATACCTGAAGTAGTGAAAAGATGAGGGTAACGGCTACGCATATCCTGCTCGTTCTCCCATGTCACCTCCTTGACCGGCTGACCCCGTCATTGAACATTTACTGATGTAATGTTCTTTGACCTCAGCTTTCGAACATGCCTTTCCAATATCGCACTAGCTCCTCAACATAAGAGAGATCCTTGTCCAACTAGACCGAACTAAAATCCAACACGTGCGATGATAGCCGTGATACTTCCAGAGCATCGAAACATGAAATACTGGATGAACTCCTGCCAAGCTGGGAGGTAAGTCAAGCTCATAAGCAACCTCCCCAGCACGTCTCAATATCTCAAATGGACTAATAAACCTCAGACTTAACTTATCTTTCTTCCCAAATCACATAACACCCTTCATAGGCGAAACCCGAAGTAGAACCCGCTCTCCAACTACATAGGAAACGTCACGAACCTTCCGGTCTGCATAACTCTTGTATCTAGACTAGGCTGTACGGAGTCTATCCTAAATCACCTTAACCTTCTCCAACACATCTTGAACCAAGTCTGTACCGAAAAATCTAGCCTCACCCGACTCAAACCAACCCACTGGGAATCTACACCGCCTACCATACAAAGCCTCATATGGTGCCATCTGAATGCTGGACTGATGACTGTTGTTGTAAGAAAACTCCGACAGTGGCCAGAACTGATCCCAAGGCCCTCCAAACTCTATCACATACGCATAAAGGATATCCTCAAGAATCTGACTTGTGCGCTTGGACTATCCGTCCGTCTGGGGGTGAAATTTTATGCTCAACTCCGCCCGAGTACCTAACTCACGCTGTGCGGCCTTCCAGAACCATGATGTGAACTGAGTACCTCTATCTAAAATGATGGAAACTGGAATACCATACAGACGGACAATCTCACGAATATAAATCTCCGCCAACCGTCCGAAGAATAAGTAGTACATATAGGAATGAAGTGCACGGACTTGGTCAGCCAATCTATAATCATCCAAATGGCATCTAACTTCTTCAAAGTCTGTGGGAGTCCAACTACAAAGTCCATGGTGATCCTCTCCAACTTCCACTCCGGAATCTCTATCTGCTGAAGTAACCCACCCGGTCTCTGGTGTTTATACTTCACCTGTTGACAAATGAGGCACCGAGCTACAAACCCGACTATGTCTTTCTTCATCCGCCTCCACCAATAGTGTTGCCTCAAATCCTGGTACATTTTCGTGGCACCCGGGTGAAGGGTATACCGCAAACTATGGGCCCCCTCTAGGATTAACTCCCGAAGCCCATCAACATTGGGTACACATACCCGACCCTACATCCTTAATACCCCGCCATCACCAATAGTCACATCTCTGGCATCACCGTGCAGAACCTTGTCATTGAGGACAAGAAAATGAGGCTTATCATACTGACGCTCCCTGATACGATCAAATAAGGAAAACCGAGAAACCGCGCAAGCTAGAACCCGACTAGGCCCTGAAAAGTCCAATCTCACCAACTGGCTGGCTAAAGCCTGAACAACCATAGCCATGGGCCTCCCCACTGCTGGTAAATAAGCCAAACTCCCTAAACTCTCCGCTCGGCGACTCAAAGTATCAGCCACCATATTGGCATTGCTCGGGTGATATAAGATAGTGATATCATAGTCCTTTAGCAACTCTAACCTCCTCCTCTGGCGCAAATTAAGGTCCTTTTGCTTGAACAGGTACTGCAGGCTGCGGTGATCAACATAAATCTCACAAGGAACACTGTACAAATAATGACGCTAGACCTTCAAAGCGTGACCAATAGCAGCTAATTCGAGATCAAGTATAGCATAACTCTTCTTATGTACCTTCAACTGCCTGGATGCGTAGACAATCACCCTATTATCCTGCATCAATACCGCTCAAAGGCCAATACTCGAGGCACCACAATAGACAATATAAGACCCTGAACCTGTGGGCAATATCAAAACTAGGGATGTAGTCAAAGTTGTCTTGAGCTTCGGGAAGCTCGCCTCACAGTCTTCCATCCACTGGAACGTAGCACCCTTCTAGGTCAGCCTGGTCATAGGTGCTGCAATAGATGAAAACCTATCAACAAATCAATGGTAATAACCCGCCAAGCCAAGAAAATTACGGACCTCAACCAAAAGAACAAGCAGGTTATATACCACTATCCAAACTTATGCCAATCCTCAAAAACCCTAAAACAACATCGAATCAACCAATTAACCATGGATTCAAGCCTAAGAACTCCAAAAACTCTCAAATTATGCTTTCGATAAAAAAGTCTATTAACCCTTTTCCGAATGACCTAAAATTTAGCACACACGTCACATTTTACACTACAGAGCTACTCTAACTTTTGGAATCCCAAATCCCATTCCGACCCTTGGATCAAAATCTCACTATCAAACTAAAAACTTCAAAAATTCAACTTTCGACATTTCATGCCTAAATTAGCTACGGACCTCCAAAACCCAATCCGAACATGCCCCTAAGCCCTAAAACACCCAACGGAGCTAACAAAACCAATGGAAATCCATTCTGAGGCCGTCCTCACACTTCACCAACTACAATCTAAATTCTAAAACTTAAACCGTTATTTAGGGACTAAGTGTCTCAAAACTCTCCGAAACTCCAAATAAATCATCCCGTCAACTCACAATAGCATAAACAAACATGAGGAAATTAATTAATAGGGTATCAGGGCATAAATTCTTAAAACGACCATACGGGTGAGGAAATTAAGGGAAAAGCGGTACTTAAGGCTTGACTTTTGACCGTGGAATCAAGTTAAGTATTTTGTCTAACCTTAGTTTGAGGGAATAGGTGCTATGTCTTATTTGTTACATGTTAATGTCGAGTACGACGTATAGGTGAGGTGACTAGTATCTATATGTTAGTGTCAAGCATGCCCGTGAGTCTTATACTAGGATTATTATGATTTTTATTATGTATTGTTCATGCTTAAATTGATGGTTATCACCGTGGAACAAGACTTATGATAAATTCTTGGTAATTGACCATTTTTGCAAATTGGCTCAAGTTGAGGTTTATTTTGTGAAATAGCCATTGAAACTAAATTGGTTATAGTTGATTTCCTTATCGGGATGATATTTTTTCTATTGTTGATTCCCTTGTCGGGACGATATTGTTTCTATTGTTGACTCCCTTGCTGGGAGCATATTGTTTCTATCGTTGACTCCCTTGCTGGGATTTTATTATTTCTATTGCTTGGGTGAGGAAAAGTGTAAAAGCACGAAAGGTGATGCCGTGCACTTTTACTGTGTTATCATTTCTGTTGCTTCAAGTTTGATATTCTGTTAAATTCTTGTTATTATTGCTTTTCATAAATGATTTAACCGTACAGGTTTATATAGTTATCGTGTCCTAGCTTTATCACTACTTTGCCGAGGTTAGGCTCGACACTTACCAGTACATGGGGTTGGTTGTACTGATACTACACTCTATACTTTTTATGCAGATCTCGGTACTGGACCCTACAGACTGTAGTTCGAGGTTGCTACCTTCAGTCTAGTGGAGACCCAAGGTAGTCCTGCAGGTGTCCGCAGGCATTGGTGTCCCCTTCTATCATATTTCCTTTCTATTTTATCTATTTCTGGGACATATTTATATTTTTTTGTTCAGACCACTATTTGTAGTATTTGTAGACAGTCCGTGAAATTGTGACACCAGTTTTGAGTGGAGTTTTATTATGGATTTCGTATTAGTGTTTAGTTAAACTATTTGTTCTTTCGTATTTTGTTTTCCGCTTATTTTCTTATATAATCTGGTAAATTTTTAAAGATAACGGAAAAAGGTAAAATAATCAAAAACATTGGCTTGCCTAGCGAGTTCAATGTTAGACACCATCACAGTCCAGGAAATTCGGGTCATGATAAGTTGGTATCAGAGCTCTAGGTTGCTTAGGTTTCACAATTCACAGACAAGCTTAGTAGAGTCTGAGGGATCGGTATGGAGACGTCTGTATTTATCCCGTATAGGCTATGGAGTTAGGAATAGTTTCACATCTATTCTTCTCTGTCGTGCGATTTGACTTCTCAATGCTAATTGAACTTCTACTCTGTTATTTCGTAGATGGCGAGAACACGTGCTTCTTCATTAACTAATCAGCAGCCTGAGCCCCCAGTGGCAGCTCCTACAAGGGGTAGAGGTCGAGGGCGTGCTAGAGGCCGAGGCAGGGGCATGACTCAGACCAGAGTAGCAGCACCAGCAGCGACGCCTCAGGTAGAGATTGATGATGAGGTTCCAGCCCAGATTGTTCCAGCAGGGCCAACTCAGGTTCTAAAGGGGCTCATCGCTACCCCGGCACTCCAGGATACTTTGGTCCGTCTAGTGGGCCTTATGGAGAGTGTCACCCAAGCAGGCTTACTTCCTGTAGCACCAACTACCTTTCAGGCTGGGGGAGGAGCACATACTCCCACTACTCGTAGTTCGGAGCATATGGCTCCTCAATTTCAAGCTACAGTAGCTCAGCCAGTTGGGCAGGTTCAGCCGGGTGTTGTAGCTTAAACCGATGATGGAGCATCTATGTCTACCGATGCTTTGTGGATATTGGACAGGTTCACCAAGCTCTTCACTACTACTTATGACAGTACATCTTCAGAGGATCCCCGGGACTATTTGGACAACTGTCATGAGTTTCTATGGAACATGGGGCTAGTGGAGATCAATGGGGTCGACTTTGCTACTTTTCATTTTATCAAGTTTCGCCAAGACTTGGTCGAGATATTATTGTTTGACTAGACCAGCTGGGTCACCGGCTTCAACTTGGGACCATTTCTCTCAGCTATTTCCAGAGAAGTTTCTTCCTATCACTCAAAGAAAGGACTATCGGAGGCAGTTTGAGCGTCTCCAACAGTGTTTTATGACCATCACTCAGTATGAGACCAGATTTATTGCCTTAGCCGATCATACTCTTATTACACTTCCTACCAAGAGAGAGAGGGTGAGGAGGTTTATTGAGGGACTAGCTCAACCTATAAGATTGCAGATGGCTAAGGAGAGAGGGGGTCAGATTTATTTCCAAGATGCAGCCAATGTGGCTAGGCGAGTTGAGATGGTTTTGTTACAGGGGATTGGTTAGGGGTATGACAAGAGGCCCCGTCATTTTGGAAGGTTCAGTGGTGCCTCCTTTGGAAGCAGGGATTCTTTTGGTAGGGGCCATCCTCCCAGGCCGTTTCATTCAGCAATTCAGGCTTCTTACGGTGCTCCAAATGGCCATGGTTCTTATATGCAGTATTCTGATCAGTTGCCCTATAGTGCACTACCATCTCCTATCAGTGCACCTATGCTCTAGAGTTATCATGGTGGTTATTTAGGCCATTAGGGTTAGTTTTAGGGTCATCAGTCTCAGCAGCTGAGGTCTTATTATTCATGTGGTGATCCGAGGCACATTGCTAGATTTTGCCCTCGAGCATCGAACAGTTCCCAGCATCAGTGTTCTCGTGCCATGGTTCCAGCAGCGAGTGTTCTACCACTCGCTCAGCCAGATAGAGGTAGGGGTCAAGTTGTTAAAGGTAGAGGTCTGGCCATTAGAGGTAGAGGTGAGACAACTAAATGTGAAGGCCAGCCAGTAGGACACCATCCTCGGGATGTAGTTCAGAGTGGTGGGGCCTAGCCTCGATGTTATGCTATTCCAGCCAGACCTGAGGCTGAGGCCTATAATGTAGTTATCACAGGTACGGTTTCAGTTTGTAGTGGAGATGCTTCAGTTCTATTTGACCCAAGGTCCACATATCCTATGTGTCATCTTATTTTTCCCTTTATCTGGTTGTGCCTTATGATTCTTTGAGTGCTCCTGTATATATGTCTACACTGGTGGGTGATTCTACTATGGTAAATCGTGTCTATCATTCGTGTGTGGTTGTTACTGGGGGTCTTGAGACTAGCGTAGTTATCCTACTTCTCGATATGGTGGATTTCGATGTCATTTTGGGGATGGATTGGTTATCGCCTTATCAAGCTATATTAGACTATCATTCCAAGACTATGACCTTAGCATTGCCGGGGTTGCCTTATTTGGAGTGGAGAGGGACTCCTGGTCATTCTACCAGCATGATTATCTCATATATGAAATCTTGGCATATGATTGATAAGAGATACTTGGCCTATTTGGTGTATGTTCATGATTCTAGTATAGAGGTCCCTTCTATGGATTCAGTGCCCGTTGTTTGTGAGTTTCCATAGGTGTTTCCTGTAGACCTGTCGGGTATGCCACCCAACAGGGATATTGACTTTTGTATTGATTTGGCTATAGGCACTCAAGCTATTTCTATTCCGAGATATCGTATGGCCCCGCCAGAGTTGAAAGAATTAAAAGAGCATTTGTTAGACTTGCTTGATAAAGGCTTTATTAGACCTAGTGTCTCGCCTTGAGTGCGTCAGTGTTGTTTGTTAAGAAGAAGGATGGATCGCTGAGGATGTGCATAGATTATTGGCCATTGAACAAAGTCACCATCAAGAACAAGTATCCATTGCCGAGGATTGATGATTTGTTTGATCAGCTTCAGGGTGCCAAGGTATTTTTGAAAATTGATTTGAGGTTTGGCTACCATAAGTTGAGGATTAGGGCATCCGATGTCCCTAAGGTAGCTTTTTGCACTTGGTATGGGCATTATGAGTTCTTAGTGATATCATTTGGGTTTATAAATGCCCCAATAACTTTCATGGATTTGATGAACCTAGTGTTCAAGCCTTGTTTGGATTCATTTTTGATTGTCTTCATTGATGATATTTTGATATACTCCCACAGTTGAGAGGAGCACGAGTGGCACCTTCGAGTAGTTCTTCAGACTCTTAGAGACAGTCAGTTGTATGCAAAGTTTTCAAAATATGAGTTTTGGTTGAGTTCAGTAGCATTCCCAGGTCATATTGTATCAGCAAAGGGCATTCAGGTGGGTCCTAAGAAGACTGCGATAGTCGAGGACTGGCCTAGACCCACATAAGCCATAGAGATCCGAAATGTCTTGGTTTGGCAAGCTATTACCATCGGTTTGTGGAGAGGTTTTCATCTATTGCAGCCCCGATGACCAGGTTGACCTAGAAGGGTGCCCAATTCAGGTGGTCGAACGAGTGTGAGGCGAGCTTTCAGAAGCTCAAAATAGCTTTGACTACAACACTGGTATTGGTATTGCCGACAGGTTTAGGGCCATATAAAGTATATTGTGATGCATTTCGTATTGGGCTTGGTGCGGTGTTAATGCAGAATGGCAAGGTTATTGCATATGTTTCATGACAGTTGAAGATCCACAAGAAAAATTATCCAGTTTATGATTTGGAGCTAGCAGCCATTGTTCACGCACTGAAGATTTGGAGGCATTATTTATATTGCATGTCATGTGTGGTGTTCACGGATAATAAGAGTTTGTTGTATTTATTCAAGCATAAGGTACTAAATTTGAGGCAGAGAAGGTGGTTGGAGCTATTGAAAGATTATGATATCACCATCTTGTATCATCTTGAGAAGGCCAATGTAGTGGCTGATGCTTTGAGTAGGAAGTCAGAGATCGGCAGTTTGATGATCCTCATTTGCTTATCCTTAGAGACATGGTACGGCACAAAGGCTCCAAGCAGGTTATTGTGGGAGATGATGGAGTTTTGAGGATGCAGGGTCGTATTTTAATTCCTAATATAGATGGACTTCGTGAGTTGATTCTAGAGGAGGCCCATAGTTCCCAGTACTCTATTCATCCGAGCACTGCTAACATGTATCAGGACTTGAGAAAGCATTATTGGTGGAGAAGGATAAAAAAGGACATTGTTGCGTATATAGCTCGGTGTTTGAATTATCAGCAGGTAAAGTAGGAGCATCAAAGACCTGGTGGTTTTGCTTCAGAAGATTACAATTCCTGAGTGGAAGTGGGAGCGTATCGCTATGAATTTCATTGTTTGACTGCCATAAACTCATAGGAAGTTCGATGCAGTATGGGTTATTGTGGATAGGCTGACCAAGTCAATGCATTTCATTCCTGTGGTAGTTTCCCATTCCTCGGAGTGGTTGGCTGAGATCTATATTCGAGAGATTGTTCGTCTTTATGGGGTGCCCATGTCTATCATTTCTGATTGAGGTGCACAGTTTACCTTGCATTTCTGGAGGATAATACAGTGTGAGTTGGGTATGCAAGTCGATTTGAAAACATCATTTCATTCTCAAATGGATAGACAGTCCGAGCGTACTATCCAGATTTTGGAGGATATGCTCCGAGCATATGTTATTGATTTTAGAGGTTCTTGGGATCAGTTCTTGCCATTAGCAGAGTTTGCCTACAACAACACTTACAGTCAAGCATCCTAATGGCTCCCTGTGAGGCATTATATGGTAGGCATTGTCAGTCACCGGTTGGGTGGTTTAAGTCGGGAGAGGCTCGGTTGTTGGGTACATATTTAGTTCATGATTCCTTGGAGAAGGTTAAGATCATTCAGGATCAGCTTTATACAGCTTAGTCCAGGCAAAAAAGTTATACCGACTGCAAGGTTCGTGATGTGGCATTCATGGTCGAGGAGCAAATGTTGCTTCGGGTGTTGCCCATGAAGGGCGTGATGAGATTTGGGAAGAAGAGAAAGATAATCCCTAAGTTCATCGAGGCCTTTTGAGATCTCTAATAGAGTGGGAGAGATGGCTTACAGACTTGCGTTGTCGCCAAGTTTATCAGCTGTGTGTCTAGTGTTTCATGTGTCCATGCTTCGGAAGTATCACGGCGATCCATCCCATGTGTTAGAATTCAGCATTGTCCAGTTGAACAAGGACTTGACCAATGAGGAGCAGTCGATAGCTATTCTAGGCCGGCAGGTTCGACAGTTGAGATTGTAGAGTTATCCTTTGGTTCGTATGTAGTAGAGAGGCCAGCCTGTTAAGGCAGCGACCTAGGAGTTCAAGTCCGATATACAGAGCCAATATCCCTATCTTTTCACTAACTCAGGTACTTTTCTATATCCGTTTGAGGACGAACGGTTGTTTTAGAGGTGGAGAATGTGATGACCCAAAAGGTCATCTCTTGTTTTAAAAGTCAAATCTATGTTTCGAGGCCTTAAAAACCTCCTTTTGTCTTGCCTCGACTTGCGTGCACATTTCAAGCATATATTCGGAAAGCCTTTATGTGAAAATGTGAGAAAAATACTAATTTTGCCTTTAAAATTGAATTTAAGTTGACTTCGGTCAACGTTTTGGATAAACAGACCCGGACCCATGATTGGCGGTCCTACAGGGTCCGTAGAAAAACATGGGACTTGGGTGTATACCTGGAATTGAGTTCCGAGGTCCGTAGCCCGAGAAATGAATTTTTGAATAGAATTGTTTAATTGAAAATTTATTGATGTTTGATTTTGATGGTATCGGGCCCATATTTTAGTTTCGGCGCCCAGTACAGATTTAATATGATATTTAAGTTGTGCCTGTAAAATTTGGTAAGAAACGGAATTCATATGGCATGATTCGGATCCTTGGTTGTAAAATGGAAAGTTTAAGATTTCTTGAGATTTTTCCTTGATTCTGATGCTAAAATCCTTGTTCTAGGTGTTATTTTGGCGATTCGACCGCACGAGTAAGTCTGTATGTTTCAAGATGCTTTGGACATAAGAACTTCTGCTGTTTTGCTGCTTCTGGTGTTCTGATATTTTGTTCTTTGCATTCGCGATGTAGCTCACGCGAACGCGAAGTACAAGCTAGGCTGGATAAGGGTTTCTTCTACACGAACACAAGGCCTTGGTCATGAACATGGAGCACTGGGGGATTGCTCACGTGAACGCGTAGTGCAATGGAGGTGGATGGGGGAGTCCTTGAGTTGTTCTTCATGAGCGTTGTCCCAGGCACGCAAATGCGATTGTCAGGGGGGACAAACCGTCGCAAACGCGAGGAGCTCATCGCGAATGCGTAGACCCTTCTGGCCACAAGCATCGCGAACGCGAAGAAGGTATGTCAATTGATTTTAAAACAGAACCTAGGTCGGGATTTCTTCAAAATATCATATCTCCTTCCCTACAATCCGACCTTGGCCGATTTTTGAAGAGAATTTTCAACACCAAATCATAGGTTAAACTCATTTCTTTCATTTTCCATACACACCCATCACATTTCTAGGCCAAAATCTTGTCCTTTAAGGGTAGAAATTAGGGATTTTACAAATTTGGAGATTTAGACCTCGATTTGAGGTCGAATTCCGAAACTAATTGCATATTTTGGTGAATGAATGAATGGGTTTTGGTTCGAACCTTGAGTTTGACCAAGCGGGCTCGGGGTCGGGTTTTGATTTTTTTGAAGAATGTTGGGAAATCTATAATTTTTCATTTGAATTGGTTTCTTTGGCTTTAATTTTGTTAATAATTTAATATTGGCAAGATACAACCGGATTGGAAGTGGAAATTAAGGGAAAAAGCGGTATTTGAGGCTTGACTTTTGGCCGTGGAATCAAGGTAAGTGTTTGATCTAACATTAGCTTGAGGGCATAGGTGTTGTGTCTTATTTGCTACGTGTTAATCTCGAGTACGACGTATAGGTAAGGTGACGAGTATCGATACGTTGGTGTCAAGCATGTCCGTGAGTCTTATACTAGGATTGTTATGATTTTTATTATGTACTATTCATGCTTAAACTGATGGTTATCACTGTGGAACAAGACTTATGATAAATTCTTGGTAATTGACCATTTTCGCGTATTAGCTCAAGTTGAGACTAAATTGGTTATAGCTAATTTCCTTGCCGCGATGATATTGTTTCTTTTGTTGACTCTCTTGCTGTGACGACCCGGCCCGTCGTCTCATGTGTTGTTGCTCTATTTTCCCCATTTTTATGCTTCTTCATGTTTTGTTCTCGGTATGTGGTGTGTTAGAGTTGATTTGGATTGGTTTTGATAAGAAATGAATCACTTAGTCTCTTTAAGAAAAGCTTGAGTTGGAAAAGTCAACCTGACATTGACTTATGAGTTATAGGGCTCGAATGTTATTTCCAGTGATTTGGTTAGCTTTGGGGAATGACTTGTGGCTTAGGAGCGCAATCGGAATTGATTTAGGAGACCCGGTGTAGAATTAGGCTTGAATTGGCGAAGTTAGTATTTTGGCGATTTTCGGTTGATAGGTGAGATTTTGATCCGAGGGTCGGAATGAAATTCCGAGAGTTGCAGTAGCTCCGTTAGGTGATTTTGGATATGTCTGTAAAGTTTCAGGTCATTCGAAAGTGTTCTGGTCTAGTTTTTGATCGAAAGTGCATTTCGAAAGTTTTTGAAGAACTTAGGCTTGAATCCGATGTGAATTGATGATTTTAGTGTTGTTTGAGGTGTTTTGATGATTGGAATAAGTTCGTGTGATGTTTTGGGATATGTTGGTGCCTTTGGCTGAGGTCCCGGGGGCCTCGGGGTGATTCCGGGTGATCAAACGGGAGAATTTTGGTCTTGGAGTGTTGCAGATTTTCAGCAGCAGTTGCAGGCATAATATTGCCTTCGCGTTCGCATAGTTATACCCGCGTTCGCGTAGGTATAGGTTCTTGGCCTTCGCTTTCGCGTGGAATAGGCCGCGTTCGCGTAGGCCTGATGTTGTTAGTCATCGTGTTCGCGGGTGGAATCTCGCGTTCGCGTAGAAGGAGTTTGGGGGCCCCTGGTCATTGCTCTTGGCGTTCGCGACCAGGGGTACGCGTTCGCGTAGTTGGGCCAGGCAGTGCATCGCGTTCGCGGGATGGGCTCCGCGTTCGCGTAGAGTAAAGTGGCCTAGTCGATTTTTTTTGCCATCGCGAATGCGAGAGGTCCATCGCGTTCGCGTAGAAGGAATTGCCAGGTGGGCAGAAGGGTTTTTAATATCATTTCATCCGCGACTTGGGTTCATTTTCCACCATTTTTGAGCGAGCTTGGGAGCGAGATTTTGAAGAGTTTCGACTGGGAATCAATTGGAGGAAAGTCCCATGGCCTAGAAACATCATCTAATTATGACTTCAACATTTAAATTCATGGAAATTTGGTTAAAAAGTGAAGAACTAGGGCTTGGGTTTTTGAATGAGAATTTGTGATTTGAGGGGTCAAATGGACTCCAATTCTTGTGAATTTGATATGTGTAGACTCGTGGTGAGATAAGGAACATTTTGGTGTAAAGTTTTCTGGATTTCGAGAAGTGGGCCCGAGGCTCGAGTTTTGCTAGTTTCGAGATTTTTGCTAATTCTCGATTGTTTTCGATTGGGCATTGTTCCCTTAGCATATTGTGATATATTCGCTCTGTTTTTAGTTAGATACGACGCAAGTGGAGGCCGATTTGAGTGGCTAAGGCATCGCGAGCTAGAGATTTCACTGGTTCAAGGTGAGTAATACTTGTAAATGATATCCTGAGGGTTTGAAACCCCGAATTTGCACATCATAGTGCTGTATTGAGGTGACTTGCACGCCGGATATGAGCGTGGGGTAGCGCACCATTGGGGATTGTGAATTGGTCCGTCCGGATTGTTGATTTTTATCGCGTATTGATTGAAACTACTTGTTATCATCATAATTTGGGCTAATTGCCATGTTTGGGCTTCGTGCTAACTATGTAAATCCTTCGGGGATTGATATTACCGCTTTAGCATGACTTGCATATCATTTGGTTACAGTCCAATGTTTTAAATACTATTTTGCAAACTCAGCAATATTTCCAAGTTTTGAAAACTCAAATGATATTTTAAATGTTATTTCGGGCTGAGAACTACTGTTTTATAAATGCCCATGGAAATTATGATGTTTTGTGGACTGATTATAGGTGGCTCGGGCTGCGCGCCGCAGCGGTGACTTAAAATAATGGTAATAATGGCATTGTGTGATGTGACTTGAAACATTATGGGTGGCTCGGGCTGCGCACCGCTGCAAGAACTTGAAACAATGGTAACAATGGCACTATATGATGTAAATGGGTCAGGTAACAATGACTGACAAGTATTTGATTGATGCCACGAGATGACTTGATATTGCGCTTGGGCTGTAGGAGCCCATCCGGAGTCTATACACACCCCCAGTGAGCACCGTCGACGTTAAATGATTATGGGTGGCTCGGTCTGCATGCCACAATGGGTACTGGAATGTACCATCATATTCATTGCATTGGTTCCTGTTTGTACTACGTGTCATGACATCGAGCACTCTCATTCATGCTATTTCTTGCACTGTTACCAGATACCCTAGCGTTATTTGTAATGGAGTGTTGTGCCCGAGGGGCTGACTTTTGTGCGGACTTGCACTATCTGAATTTGCAATCAATTGCTTGACTGTTGGGAAAAGGATATTTTCAAAAGAGGTTTTTAACTGAGCCAGATATTTTCTAAAGGATTTTCATGGAATTACTGTTTTCTCAAGGGTCTTACTGTCCTATATAGCATGATGGAGTGCTTTACATATTTTCTTACCGCTCAGTTGTTATTTAATCTTATTACTCATTGAGTTGGAGTACTCACTTTACTCCCTGCACCTCGTGTGCAGTTGCAGGTATTGTTCACCCGGTAGCGGGTTTTGAGCTGATTGAAGGTATCACTATTGTAGCGGAGTAAGGTGACCGCCAGCGTCCGCAGCATTTGATTTTCCCTTCTTTGATTTTAATTTGATTCATGTAAATTATAGAAACTGTAGTTGTGTTCAGGCTTCTTTAGATGCTCGTGACTTGTGACACCCCGGTCGGGTTGTGTTGGGTTGTAGATATTGATTATTATTGTCATTAAGTTGAATTTATTTATTCCTTTATGTTTAATAATATTGAAAGGGGCGTCGTTGTTCTATTAGCTGGCCTTGTATTCACGAGAGGCACCATGACGACCGAGTTTAGGAATTTGGGTCGTGACAAGTTGCTATCAGAGCCTAGGTTATTAGGTATCACGAGTCATGAGCAGGTTTAGTAGAGTCTCGTGGATCGGTATGGAGACATGTGTATTTATCCTCGAGAGGCTGCAGAACCTTTAGGAAACCTCACTTTCTTGGAATTCTTATCGTGCGTACTTGATTTAGCTTGAGATATAATTCTTGAAATTCCTTCCTCACTTCTGTATGCGCACATGAGCACTCAGTATTGTATGTGCTTTGATGGCTTGTGATTCCCCTATCAAGGGGTGAGACACGACCTCTGAGAGTTTGATATTGGGCCAGTCTGGAGGACTTGTGGCCGGATCTATGCCTATGGCTTGAACACCAAGGTGCTGATAGTGTGAGTAGGTGTTTTGAACTTATATGTTCAATATTATTCCTATTAGCCAGAATGACGGTTGGATATCCATGGGACGAGTATGTTAGTATTGCGAGATGTATCTATATGACTTGTTAGTGACGAAGAAGTCTGCTGGATAATGGATGAACTGTTAAGTGTTCGATTCCTATTATGATTCGATGTGTAGCATGAATATGGGTGCGTGGAGAATATTTTCGTGTCTCCAAGTTGGGGATGGTAGTGCATTACATGTGGCGGAATGAGTTCAGACCCAGGAAGATTGAATGACTGTGTAACGTATATGATGGTGGAAGGCATGCTGAAATACTAAATTGAGGCAAAGCAGGTGGGATATCTCCTATAGAGTGTTCTTAAGTGTTATGATCCTTATGTATATGTTAGAAGATCTCATGTGTAATTGAAGGGTACGTGATGAAATTTGAAAATTCGGGTCGCTTAAGGGAGTGGACTCAGTTGATGTGGGGATGAATGGGAGGTTTGCAGAGGATTGTAGAACAGGATGATCTGTGTTTTCACAAACTTGTAGATGATTTAGTTTAATCTCATTGTGTCATCATTAGAGTAAAAGTGTTATGAATTGTTAAGGGTGTCTTGATGTGTGGCTTCGAGCCAAGTTGGGGATATAGCTGTTGATTAGCTGACTGCACGGTTATGTGCTATGTTGGTTCCATTTCAAGGTATGCTGCCAGATTAGTTCTGGTTGCAGAACTTGAGCCGAGGATGGAACGAGTGAAGCAAAATTTTGACAAAGGTCATATGGTACTTCATAGACTGTGTGTTCTTATGTTCGAATCTCTTATGGTAAGCCTGGATTGAGGCATTGTGATGCTGCAGCGAGGGAGAAATATCAAGTGGATGATGAATAAAAAGAGAAATTTGATAGACGAAATAGCTTGATAATAGGCCGAATCAGTATGGAAAGGGTATGATTAATTCTTTGTATGTGTTCGAAGTAATGGGCTTTTACAGGCAATCTGCAGTAATGCTCTTGGGTTTTGACGGCTTGCTCAGCTTGGTTTAGATAGAAGGATTCAATCCTGGCAGTTTAGCTTGTACAAATGGAGTTGGCAGAGATGTTCTTATTGGGTTTTACCGTGGTTTGAAGAAGAGTATATTTTCTATGGGCATGCGAAGCATGGAGTGTGTAAGGATTTTTCTTCTAAATAGGATCAATGAAAGTTCTTGACTAGTTGAGTGCGTCGATGTCTGCGGCGCGGAAGGGAGATAAAAGTTCTCATGTTATCCTAGTATGGTATGGTATATGCAATATGTTGTGGAGGATTGGGATTTGTATGTGTAAGGTTCGGTTCGGTTCAGGATGGAAAGTCATTAAATTCTTAAGCAGCACGGACAGCTGCAGGTGATTTAAGAATTGATTCAGATGATTAGGGTGAATGATCCTCATATGAATAAGGAAAAGGTGTTGCTAATCATAGGGATTTGACGAGGGTATATGTTTCAGAAAAAGGGCAATGTAATTAAGCTGATGATATTTCGGTAGAGTGGCGGCATTTTCTTGCTAGATCGACTGCTGATATCTGAGTTTGTTTGATGGCACAGGAGAATTTTAGAATATCTTTCGAAGAATGATTGGGTACTCTAGGTGTAATATGTATTCATACTGCGGAATTTGGGATCAGGTACAGTAATTTGTGTGCTATGTGGAGCTGGAGACTGAGAGTTCCCATGTTCAGGCTATGTAGTTGTTGTAGATAGTGTGTATTGGTTCTGTTAGTGGCTACTGGGGGTTTGGAAGCCCGAATGGATCTTTCTTTGCTTGGTATATTAGATTCTGGATATGACATTGGGGTGCAGACTGGTTGTCTCAGTATTGGGTCATTCTAGACTATTGTGCTATGGGTTATGTCAGAAAATGCCACAGGTTGCGTGGCAGGATGCATCAGATTATGTTCTAGCAGAGTAGTTGTATCTCCAAAGACTAGCGGATGGCTGGGAAGGATTGCTTTCCTTAATTGGGCCTTTGTGACGGATGTCAGTATAGAGGTTTCTACCATTGATTCATTTCCGATATTGAGGGACTTTTCGGATGTGTTCTTGTGGCCGGGCATGTCGCTGGGCGAGATTGTGTATTTCGGTATTGATTTGGTGTCGGGCACCATATTATACGGCTCCGGCATGAGATATAGTAGTGGAAGGAGCAGCTTCAGGCATCTTGGTAATGAGTTCGTTTGTAAGCTGACTGGATACGTGTTTAGCTTGAGTTGGCTTGGTTGGCCCCGAATTGTATTGATGAAGGATAGGTTGATTCGATCGTTATTGAACCTGCTAGTGATCTGGGGAGATCTATGAGTTGCTTTTTCTGTGTTGTGAGGCGTTATGATTTTCGGATTGTGCTTGAGTTTTGTAGCTTATAACGCTATATGTAGATATTGTTATGCACTCAGTATGCTTACGACTGATACTCGGTATTTTGTTATAATGAGCAAATTTGGCTCGATGTGCATCTCCTTATGTGAGATATTTGTGTGGATTGGGTGGCACGCCACCACGGGTATGTTATCTGGATCGGGTTGCACGCCGCAACAGTGTGATGTTGAGAATAGTTTTCCAAATGCTACTTTGTATGCCTTGCTTCTTGGTTTCTAAGCAAAATCCATATTGGGTGTTGCTCGGCAAATGGCGCACCGGTTATTCCTTTCATGATTGTATGGTGTATATTACTTGCTTTACCATGCGTATGATGATTTGTTTGGGTTCCAGATATCAATCGTGCGTGTTTGTCAATTTCGAGTATAGTGACTTGAGGTGTCTCATGCGGAGCAGTGGTTGGGTAGGATCGTGCACTGTAGCGAGGCTATATGGCGATATGACCTTGCGGATTAGACTTGTGTGCTCTATTCTATAATGTGAGATGGATTATCAGCCTTGTGTTGTCATGGTATGAATGAGCTTGAGGTACAGATTTTTCGTTTGAGTCATTTGCCATGATTTGAGTATGTTCAGACCGTTCCTCGTTGGTGCGTGTATTATGCAAGTTGAGGCTTAGGCCCGTGTTGAGGTGTCATGTCACCAGGTGGTGTGTTTGGTCAGAAAAGATCGTTGGGATCATTAATGAATACGATCGGATTTGATTTCAGCTTGTTAGAAGGATAATATCGAGGTTCAGCTCGGAATCTGCTGTGGTATTAGTGAAAAGGGACGAAATTCCTTCATAATGATTGGTCTGAGAAATAGTTATGGTTTGCTGCGTGTTTCATCATCATTGATAGGATACGAAGGTGTTGGAGTGAAACTTCAGCTAATAAGAGGTTTTCTATCGATATTTGGTTGTTGTGGGTAATCACTGTGAATAGAAGTTATCATTTCGAGTGCTTGGATTATATGGTATATCATGTGATTTCACCTGAGGTTGCAAGTATGGGTTGTTACAGCTGGTTCAAGTTTATTATGAATATTGACGTGAGGTTCTGATTTTGAGTATGACTTCGGAAAGTGCAATGTGGTCCTACGGTTTATGGTCTAGATGGACTGTGGAATTTCAGTTGTATTGTATTATCGGACCTATGTGAGATAGGGTGGCGTGGGATCACCCCGGGTATATGCTTGGTACGGTCATTTAGCTATTAGTTGGCTTCTATGACAACTCTGGGTACACTCGAGGATGAGCGTTTGTTTAAGTTGGGGAGGATGTGATGACCCGGCCCGTCGTCTCATCTGTTGTTGCTCTGTTTTCCCCATTTTTATGCTTCTTCATGTTTTATTATCGGTATGTGGTGTGTTAGAGTTGATTTAGATTGGTTTTGATAAGAAATGAGACACTTAGTCTCTTTAAGAAAGGCTTAAGTTGGAAAAGTCAACCGAATGTTGACTTATGAGTTATAGGGCTCGGATGTGATTTCCGGTGATTTGGTTAGCTTCGGGGAATGATTTTTTGCTTAGGAGCGCAATCGGAATTGATTTTGGAGACCCGATGTAGAATTAGGCTTGAATTGGCGAAGTTAGTATTTTGGTGATTTCAGGTTGATAAGTGAGATTTTGATTCGAGGGTCGGAATGGAATTTCGAGAGTTGCAGTAGCTCCGTTAGGTGATTTTGGATATGTCTGTAAAGTTTCAGGTCATTCAGAAGTGTTTTGGTCGAGTTTTTGATCGAAAGTGCATTTCGAAAGTTTTTGAAGAACTTAGGCTTAAATCCGATGTGAATTGATGATTTTAGTGTTGGTTGAGGTGTTTTGATGATTGAAACAAGTTTGTGTGATGTTTTGGGATATGTTGGTGCCTTTGGTTGAGGTCCCGGGGGCCTCGGGGTGATTCCGGGTGATCAAACGGGAGAATTTTGGTCTTGGAGTGTTGCAGATTTTCAGCAGCAGTTGCAGGCATAATTTTGCCTTCGCGTTCGCGTAGGTATAGGTTCTTGTCCTTCGCGTTCGCCTGGCATAGGCCACTTTCGCATAGGCCTGATACTGTTGGTCATCGCGTTCGCGGGTAGAATCTCGCGTTCGCCTAGAAGGAGTTTGGGGGCCCCTGGTCATTGCTCTTCGCGTTCGCGACCAGGGGTACGCGTTCGCGTAGTTGGGCCTGGTAGTGCATCACGTTCGCGGGATGGGCTCTGCGTTCGCGTAGAGCAAAGTGGCCCAGTAGATTTTTTTGGTCATCACGAATGCGAGAGGTCCATCGCGTTCGCGTAGAAGGAATTGTCAGCTGGGCAGAAGGGTTTTTAATATCATTTCATCCGCGACTTGGGTTCATTTTCAACCATTTTTGAGCGAGCTTGGGAGCCTTTGACGAGATTTTGATGGATTTTGACTGGGAATCAATTGGAGGTAAGTCCCATGGCCTAGAAACATCATCTAATTATGACTTCAACATTAAAATTCATGGAAATTTGGTTAAAAAGTGAAGAACTAGGGCGTGGGTTTTTGAATGAGAATTTGTCATTTGAGGGGTCAAATGGACTCCGATTCTTGTGAATTTGATATGTGTAGACTCGTGGCGAGATAAGGAACATTTTTGTATAAAATTTTCTGGATTTCGAGAAGTGGGCCCGGGGCTCGAGTTTTGCTAGTTTCGGGATTTTTGCTAATTCTCGATTGTATTCGATTGGGTATTGTTCCCTTAGCATATTGTGATGTATTCGCTTTGTTTTTGGTTAGATACAAAGCGCGTGGAAGCCGATTTGAGGGGCTAAGGTGTCGCGAGCTAGAGATTTCACCTATTCAAGGTGAATAATACTTTTAAATGATATCCTGAGGGTTTGAAACCCCGGATTTGCACATCATAGTACTGTATTAAGGTGACTTGCACGCCGGATATGAGTGTGGGGGTAGAGCACCGTTGGGGATTTTGACTTGGTCCGTCCCGGTTGCTGAACTTTACCGCGTATTGATTGAAACTACTTGTTATCATCATAATTTGGGCTAATTGCCATGTTTGGGCTTCATGCCAACTATGTAAATCCTTCGGGGATTAATATTACCGCTTTAGCATGACTTGCATATCATTTGGTTTCAGTCCAAGGTTTTAAATACTGTTTTGCAAACTCAGCCATATTTCTAAGTTTTGAAAACTCAAATGATATTTTAAATGTTATTTCGGGCTGAAAACTACTGTTTATAAATGCACATGGAGATTATGATATTTTCTTAACTGATTATGGGTGGCTTGGGCTGCGCGTCGCATCAGTGACTTAAAACAGTGGTAACAATGGCACTGTGTGATGTGAATTGAAACATTATGGGTGGCTCGGGCTGCGCGCCGCCGCAGGAACGTGAAACAATGGTAACAATGGCACTATATGATGTAAATGGGTCAGGTAACAATGACTGACAAGGATTTGATTGATGCCACGAGATGGCTTGATATTGCGCTTGGGCTGTAGGAGCCCATCCGGAGTCTGTACACACCCCCTGTGAGCGTCGTCGACGTTAAATAATTATGGGTGGCTCAGGTTACGCGCCGCAGTGGGTACTGGAATGTACCATCATATTCATTGCATTGCATTCATGCATTAGTTCCTGTTTGTACTACGTGTCATGACATCCAGTACTCTCTTTTCATTGGCATTCATGCTATTTCTTGCACTGTTACCAGATACCCTGGTGTTATTTGTAATGGAGTGCTGTGCCCGAGGGGCTGACTTATGTGCGGACTTGCACTATCTGATTTTGCAATCAATTGCTTGACTGTTGGGAATAGGATATTTTCAAAAGAGGTTTTTAACTGAGCCAGATATTTTCTAAAGGATTTTTATGGAATTACTGTTTTCTCAATGGTCTTGCTGTCCTATATAGCATGATGGAGTTTACGTGTTTTCTTACCGCTCAGTTATTATTTACTCTTTTTACTCATTGAGTTGGAGTACTCACTTTACTCCCTGGACCTCGTGTGCAGTTGCAGGTATTGTTCACCCAGTAGCGGGTTTTGAGATGATTGAAGGTATCACAATTGTAGCGGAGTAAGGTGATCGCCAGTGTCCGCGGCGCCTGATTTTCCCTTCTTTGATTTTAATTTGATTCATGTAAATTATAGACTCTGTAGTT